>JARQOD010007316.1:0-39600 GCA_033576555.1 Oophaga sylvatica | reverse complement strand
GCTATCCACCGGGTTTTGCGTCACTTTCTTCACCCAGGACATTTACTGTCATGCAGAGAAAAAAAAACATCCACAAAAAAAACAGCCTGACCTCACTGCGTATGCCCGCATTCAAGCCACCAATTGTAGGGATTCGCTCTGGTAGACAGGGGGCCGGGCCGCAGTAATGAGGCAAACACACAGGCTTTTAGTTCAAAGTTCAGTGGTTTTAATAACGGGTTCAACAAAAAGTCCAGATAACAGAATCAAAGCAGAACATAAATCACTCCAGTTTGAAGAACCACTGGTCCCAGACTCACCCTTGCTTGGGACGGGCTTAACTAAGCGGCTGCAGGACAGCAGAGACCGCCAGGTGCCATTCCGGGTGGTCTGGTACTCGCTTCCTGGTGCCCACTGACACACTGTAACAAAAACAAGCTTCCAGGCTGACTCCAGCCAAACTCCTTCCTTCCACACCCACCAACTACACCAGCTCCTTGTTTTATAAGCCTAGTCCACACCCTCAGGTGAGGTACACATCAGCTGACCTGATCACGTGACTATGACCTCATCACAGGTCCTTGAGATCAGGGAAAATCCTGACCAAACTCCAGTCTGCTAGGAGAAATATATCTCCCATCCATCAAGACCCCCTTTGGTGTACCACAATATATAAAGCTGAGTGTATGTATGTGTGTATGTTTATGTATCAAGCCACGCCCACTCCGCATAGCCACACTCACTCCACACGCAAAGCCCCGTCCACACGACCCACGTTGTACATAACATACATATGCACATGACTCTCAGCCATCCCTCCATTCTATAGATACAGTGAGTGCGAAAACATTTGGCCCCCTAGAACTTTTGAACCTTTTCCCACATATCATGCTTCAAACATAAAGATACCAAATGTAAATTTTTGGTGAAGAATCAACAACAAGTGGGACACAATTGTGAAGTTGAATGAAATGTATTGGTTATTTTAAATTTTTGTGTAAATACAAAAACTGAAAAGTGGGGCGTGCAATATTATTCAGCCTCTTTAACTTAATACTTTGTTGCGCCATCTTTTGCTGCGATTACAGCTGCAAGTCGCTTGGGGTATGTCTCTATCAGTTTTGTACATCGAGAGACTGAAATTCTTGTCCATTCTTCCTAAGCAACTACACTATCCAGCAAAAGAGACTCAGGTCTCCAAAAATCAAATTCAATATAAACAGCACAAAAAGGCAGCAACACTCACCTGCCCAGATCTCAGAACAAATGCACTACAGGATGCAGCCAGCCCATTAAGCAAAATGTTAGCAGCACAGGTGCAAAATACCAGATTAAACAGCCACTCTCCACATACCCATTCAAGGAGGGGGTGCATTTGTTCTGAGATCTGGGCAGGTGAGTGTTGCTGCCTTTTTGTGCTGTTTATATTGAATTTTTGGAGACCTGAGTCTCTTTTGCTGGATAGTGTAGTGTAGTGTAGGTACTTGTAAGCGTGGGGACCTTTGGCGCAGGTTACAAGCTTACGTATTTTGGCCAAAATATTAACTAATACTCCACTATTTTTGAATTTTTTTCACTTTATTTTTCAGGGTGCAGCCGAGCCCAGGCACGTTTGGTCTCACATGAGGGGTGTTCACACTGGTGCGCATTGAGAGTGTACTGGCCAGCCCGCCTAGTCGAATAGTAGGGACGTAATTAATAGGCTGTGAACCGCACACTGTGCAGTATCCTTGTGTGAACAGCACCCTATGCGGGCCTCTATTGTGCAATTGTATACTGAGCAGTCACCCCCTCCTTGAATGGTATGTAGAGAGTGGCTGTTTAATCTGGTATTTTGCACCTGTGCTGCTAACATCTTGCTTTATGGGCTGGCTGCACCCTGTAGTGCATTTGTTCAGAGATTTGGGCAGGTGAGTGTTGCTGCCTTTTTGTGCCATTCTTCCTAAGCAAACAGCTCGAGCTCAGTGAGGTTGGATGGAGATCGTTTGTGAACAGCAGTTTTTAGCTCTTTCCACAGATTCTCGACTGGATTCAGGTCTGGACTTTGACTTGGCCATTCTAACATTCCATATTGGGAGGTGAGCAATGCTGATGATGTCGGATCTCCATATACCTGCCAGGATGAATGGACTGGTTCACAACTGGCATTGCACCTACAGAGTATAATCGTAAAGCCAGAAAACTGGCTTAAAAAACTTTGAAAAGTTGCAAAAGTTATGAGCAACGTGCACAAATTTTGCAACTTGACATGATTTTTGCTCAGCTCCAACATAGTAAGTGGAGCTGGGGTATGAAGGGGCATGGAAACCCCCCACTCATCAAATTTATCATGAGCGGTGGCGTACCTAATGATACATATCTCACTTCACACCCCGAATGGAGAAAGATTTGTAATGAGGTGCACATGGAAGCGCACGCCACTTTAGGCCCCACTTTATTCATTATAGACATATTCTTTTTAAAGAATCAGTCATCGTGTATTCCCTCACATCTCCTCATCATGATCAGTGTGAATAGCATCAATTTTTGTTGAATCTATGTTACAAATCCACTATATTTATGCACCATAGGATGGCAAAAAAACAATTTTAATTTAATTTTATGTGTGGCTGGGTGCTTTATCAATACAAAGTGAGATTTATGTACTTGACTATGGCATATGCTAGCTTCTGTTGATTTTGGCTTAAATTAATTATACTGTTACAAAAATTAATACAGTATTGTGCAAAAGGTTTAGGCAGTTGAAAATAATGTAGACAAAAATGTTTTTAAAAATAGAAGTGTTAGTATTTTGTTTTAATCAATTAACAAAATGCAAAGTGAAAATATAAAAGAGAACTCTAGATAAAATCAATATTTGTAGTGACCACCCTTTACCACCCATTTATTTGGAAACCAAATTTTAAAAACATCTTAATTTTGCTAGTAATAAGTATGAGCACCATACATACACTTCTTCACTTTGGCATGCTCCCTTTGCAATTACCGATCAACAACATCCCTCATTGGGACCCAAGTCTAGAGACGCTGCAGGCTATGGTAGCATATTTAGGCCTTTCAGGATGCTCACAGTAGAATGAGCAACATGCAGCCTGGCGTTGTGTCGAAAAATGGATCCTGGGACACTTTCATGTCTCATTATAAAAGCCTCTTCATGGTGTTGTGCATGTGGTCTCCAGCAATCATTGCGTCCAAAACAAAATCGGACTCTTGACTGAAGATGATCGGCGATCTGACAGGCAATGCAGCAGGCTTTCTCAGCGTTTACTCTCAGCAGGCACTGAGAAAGCCGCCTCCCTGCGGGACCCGGAAGGACCCTGCGGCCATCTTGGATCCGGGGTCCTGCAGGGAGGAGGCCCTCGATCACATCGCGCTGCTCTGAGGGTCACAGGGAAGCACGCAGGGAGCCCCCTTCCTGCGCAATGCTTCCCTCTACTGCCGGAACACTGCGATCATGTTTGATCGCAGTGTGCCGGAGGTTAATGTGCCGGGAGCAGTTCGTGACCGCTCCTGGCACTTAGTGCCGGTTGTCAGCTGTGATAATCAGCTGACACCCGGCCACGATCAGCTGCGCTCCTCCCATCCTTGGGAATTAAGTCCCAGGGCACATGGACAGGATAGTACGTCAGATGTCAGAAAGGGGTTAAAGACAGATTTTTCCTACAGTTCCATAGAACGGCTATGGGGATGACATGTGTACCCTCATACGCCAAGCTATTCCTGGGGCTGTGAGAAAGAACATGCACCAGGCCAAATTTCAAAATCATTTGGGCTATATTGGGGTGCAAACAGGAGTCCACATTTCCTAATTAAAATTGTTTGGGCTAATATTGTTTTGCAGGAACCAGGCCACATTTCTTAATCAAAATTGTTTGGGCTAATATTGTTGTATAGGCAGCAAGTCACATTTCCTAATCAAAATCATTTGGGCTAAAATTGGGGTGCAGGCCCCAGGCCAGATTTCCTCATTAAAATCGTTTGGGCTAATATTGTTTTGCAGGCACACTATCATAGCAAATAAATATTGATTGTTAATTTAGTGACAGGTGACTGACAAGTCTGGGCCTAAGGATGTACATCCAACATGAGTGTGAAAAAGCGAGGTCGTGGTGGAAGGGTGAATAGACTTGGTGATCGACGTGTACGTGGGTTAGGTGGTAATGTTACTGAAAGCTCTACTGAACAAACACTTTCTCATCCTATCCAAAGGCAACCGGTAACATCTGTTACTGGATGAGCAGCAGCACAGCGTTACGTCTTGTAGATGAGGGTCAGAAAGAGCATGTGCTCCACCGGATAGCAGTTTTTGAGACCGCAAAGGATGACACAACTCACCTTATCTGCAAACTTTGTAAAAAATGACTCAGCAATAATTTTACTACTACGTGCATGAACCGTCACATACGTGATCAACGTGCTTTAGTCTGGGAATCTCAGTGCGCAAAATGCGGACTAGTGGGCCTATTCAACCTGTTCTTACACCAGTCTCTGCCCGCCATTTGTTTACTCCCTACAGTCGGGGTGAACGAGAGCCCATCAGCTACTACGGAAGTGGAGATGCTTGCTGTTTTTGTTTCACCGAGCACACCACATCTTTCTCAACCCACCATAACATCTCCGCCTGCACTGCACTCACAGTCCAGCAGTTTGTCGGGTTCACCCTAGTCCCGCAGTTGTGGTCACGTAAAAGAATGTTTCCTACTACATATGCCAAAGCTAAGAGCTTAAATTCCACCATCTTCAATCTGTTGGCCACAGAAATACTGCCTTTCTGCCTGGTGGATACAGACATTTTCCTAAAGCTGACGGCTGTTGTAGTCCCCAAGGACCAGTTGCTATTATTTCTCTAAGAAAGCTGTGCTGCATGTCGCAGACAACATCACTCATTCCTTGAAAATAATTCTATGTCTGGCAGGGTACATTTCACAACTGACACCTAGACAAGCAAAAATGGACAGGATCATTACATCTCACTTGTTATATTCTGCTACAAGCACTAAGGAAATAAAGGGATATCTTTCCCTACAATTGAACTAAGCTCAATCCCTACGATGTAACGGGGAACCTGATCCTGCTATCAGACCCGCTAAAGTCCTCAGCTAGTCTGAATGAAGACCTATAGATGCGAGGAAGGGATCCCTACAAGCACTAGGGACTGGGAGAAAAGATGGACACCTCCTAACAGAAGTTGTAGCAGTAAAAAGAAAAACAAAACAACATAGAACATAGAGGTCTGAAGACCAAGCAAAACTATTTGAGTAAGGTAACAAAGCACCCGGCTAGCTTAAGAGTAGAAATTACAATGAAGTCCAGCAAAGCCAGAAGGGCGGAGCAGGACCAAATAGGCCACAAAGGTCATGTGATCAGCAAGATAGATAAAACCTAACAGGAGAGTTCTATCATCACTGACTGGGCACTGGGTGACTGTGGTGGCTGTGGGGGCAGATGGGCAAATGTCTGTTCTACAAGTCTTGAAATACTCAAGGCTTGCGGGACAAACCTCTGTATTTAACTTCCTCCACTGCTTCTGCCTCTTCCACCTCCTCTAGGGCCTCCACTTGTGCCCTCAACCTCTCCCTTAACGAGATACACGTTCCAACAGTGCAGAGAGAATTCCTCCCAGCTCTGTACTGCGCAGCCAGGGCTCACCATAGTAAGAGAGTGTTGCCTTGGAGATCGCAGTCATAAAGCTTTAGACTTGTGGATAGATATCCATGCCGGGTCTGAGTAATGGCTGTTTCCACTGAACATGGAGGCAGGGAAGGCTGTGTGCAATAACTGTGTGAACCTGGTGGTGTCTCTACAGTGGGGCAATGACACAAATGTGCCTTGCATAGCTCACGTCCTCAACCTGGTAGTACAGCAATTTCTCCACCTCTATCTCGGCCTGGATGCAATGCTGCAGAAAGCATGGTCGTTTTGTGCTGACTTCCACCGTTCGCAGCCTACAGGTCATCGACTTGCATCACTACAGAAGTCTCTCGGCCTACCAGTTAACTGTTTGATGTGTGATGTGCTGACATGGTGAAATTCCATTCTCCACATGTTGCAGCAACTGTGGCAGCAGTGATGAACCCTGGTGCAGTATGTCATTTTTCATAGCCTGGGCCAGCGCAGTACGGACGTGGTGCAAATCACGCTTGCGGAGTGGGCACGAGATGAAGGACCTCTGCACCCTTCTGCACAGTTTTGAAATGGCTACTAAAATGGTTAGCACTGACGATGCCATCATCAACCTCACTATTTTGGTCATCTACATGCCAGAGCACACTTTAAATAGTCTTCGTGAGGAGGTAGTGGTCCCAGAGGAAAAGATGGAAGCAGAGGAGGATACAGAAGGGATAACATTATCTCTAAGTTCTGGACTGTCGTTGCACAGGCGGATGAAAAGGGAGGGTGGATTACAGCGATCGAGGGGGGTTCATGGTACCAGACAAACTGTTAGTGGAGGTGCAGGAGCCGATGAACAAATGGAGGAGGACGAGGAGGAAAAGGTGATGGGTGTGCAACAGTCAGCAGATTAAGAGGATAATGATTCCCTCTTTGTTCGTAGTTGGCTGGAGGTGAAGGAGGACGCAAGCTTGAGTGTCACTCCACCACCAACACACCATGGACTTGGACCTGATGGAAGCGCCCAACACATGAGCGCCTTCTTGCTGCACTATCTGCAACATGATAACAGTATTGTTAAGATTAGAAATAGTGCTGACTACTGGGTTGCCACTCTGTTAGGCCTCTTTCACATATCCGTTTTGCGCCTGAAGGCGCCACCGGCGTTTTGCCGGATCGCCGCATCCGGCAACTAGTATGTAAAACCGGATGAGACGCATCCGGTTTTTCGCCGGATCCGTCTCGGGCATCCGAACAAAAACCGGATCCCTCTCATCCATTTTTTTTTCCGTTTATCGACGGATTACGCCGGATCCAATTTTAAAAACGCCCTTTTTTGGAGTTCCAAACATGATTGGCTACTGTAATCTTATATATACACTGTACCTACAGCCCATCTTTGACAGGTTGTAGAGGAGCAAGTGCAGGTTGGAGAGAAGAGCAAGTAGCAAGTGACTGGCGAACATGGATGTTATTATTGGCAATATATTCAAGAATCTGGTGGATTTTACTGCGGAGGCGAATCGCTTGAAGATTATCGTTATGGAGAATGAGAGAAAGATAGAGCAGCGAATTATGCGTCAGCGCCAACGACGACGCCGTATGTGGATCCACCCCATCACAGCACAGAGACTAACCCGTGCTTTGTATTCTACACTCAACATGGAGCTGAGAGAAAACCCTGAGAAATTTTTTGCCTATCTTTGGATGAAGAAAGAGAATTTTGACTTTGCTGGAGCGTGTTGGAGAACAAATCTAAAGATCCGACACCTATTGTCGCTTCTCGATTTCTCCGGCGGAGCGTCTCATGGTCACTATAAGGTAAGCTATATGTATTGGATCTGCTCGCTTGAGCACACTTGTATTGTTGTTCTAATTTTTTTAACATCACAGGACAACAAGGGAACCATATCAGTACAATAAAACATGGTCAAAAACTGTGTGTTTTTCCTTGAATTTTTTTTTATTTTTGGTATCTCCAATAGTTGTAGCTGAGTTCTGCTATGTAATGCTGTGATTGTGAACTAATTTATTTTTTCTATTTTGTTTACAGATTTCTGGCAACTGGAGAAACTCTGTCTTCGCTCCATTTCCAGTATCGCCTTGGAATTTCTACGCTATCAGGCATCATTAAGTATACTTGTCGTGCTCTGTGGGACTCTTTGGTTGGAGAATTTCTTCCAGAGTCAACTACAGACCGGTGGCTTGAAATAGCGGACCAGTTTCTCCGTATCTGCCAGTTTCCAAATTGCCTGGGCGCTGTTGATGGCAAACACATCCGCATTCAAAAGCCTGTAGGATCCGGATCAGAATTCTTTCACTGCAAGAAATATTTTTCGGTCGTCCTGATGGCTATTGCTGATGCGGAGTACAAATTTATTGCTGTGGACATTGAGGCTTATGGACGGTCCAATGACTCTCAAGTGTTTAAATTTTCTGTTATGGGGCGGAGACTGTACGGAAACACTTTTCAGTTTACACCCCCTAGGCCACTGCCTTAAACCTCTGGCCCACCTATGCCTTTCGTCTGTGTAGGTGATGAGGCATTCCAGCTGTCAGAACACCTCTTGAAGCCGTACGCTAGCAGAGGATTGACCCATACAAAGAGAATTTTCAACTACCGCCTCACAAGAGCTAGACGGATGGTGGAGTGTGCGTTTGGGATTATGACAGCCAAATGGCATGTCCTTTTGACTGCGATAAACTTGAAGACAGAGACTGTGGATGACGTTGTAAAAGCGTGGGTGGTCCTACATAATTTTGTGATCACCAAGGAACCGATTTCTATTGAGGACCACAATCAAGAAACAACCTTGCACGACTACAGCAACATTACCAGTCGGAGTACACTAGCGGTTTCAAGAATGAGGGACCATTTTGCATAATACTTTGTGTCACCAGAAGGTAGAGTAGACTGGCAGGATGACAGAGTGTGATCAATTGATTATTTCTTTTAAAACTCTTTCTGTACCCACAATAAGGAAACTTTTCTACATTCTTGTGTGTTTTGTACTGTATGTTACCTTTTGGCCATAGTTGTGAACCTGTCTTTTTTTTTAAATAACCCAAAGTATTTCACCTTTTTACAAAAAATGTGTACCTGCTAGGGATAACCTAATAAAGTACACAAGTTTTGGAAAAAGGTAAGATACTTTCAATACTCCACAACCCGGGACAAAACTTTGACGAAAAGGTAAAATTTATGTTCCTCAAAGTTATGTAGATATTTTTGACATATTACCCTAACAGATGTTGGTGTTAGTGTACCCACATATATTTACCTGGTTTAATACATTTGTTACTTAACATCCTATAAAGAAATGACAGACAACATTTGTAAACCACTTTAACTTTTATTAAAAAAATTATTTTTTAATATAATTTTTTGTAAATGTGGCCTTTTTGCCAACTGTTGCAATTTGAATAAACTTTATTTTTTATTAAAATGGAATTTTTTATTTAAGGGTAAAAAAAAACACATATTTAGAGTTCTGTGTTTTGTGGGGTGGAAATAGTGCTGGAGTGGCTGCGGGACACTTCGACCGTGGGAGTGTGGAGGGACTACCGGGATGGTGGTGGTGAAGGAACAGGAAGAGGTGAAGGGGTGGAAAGAGTGAGAGAATGGGAAGACAAGTTAGAGGCAGAACAGGTGGGTGGTGGAGAGGAGGGTTGGGCAGGAGGAGCAGGTGACATGGTAGGGAATTGGAAGAGGGAAGGAGATCGGTAAGAGGTAGGAGTGTGGTACGGGGTAGGTGGCTGGTAGTGGGGAGGTTGCTGGTACTGGGGAGGTGACTGCAGTTGATGAAGTGGCTGGATTTGGGGAGGTGGCTGGTACTGGGGAGGTTGCTGGAATTGGGTAGGTGGCTGGTACTGATGAGGTTGCTGGAGCTGGGGAGGTGTGTTGTGAATGTGTTAGAAATGAATTCTGAGCAGAAGCTCTCTCTGGTGGTTACAAACAGTACTGAACTATTCAATGAAGATTGTGAAGATTGGCAATCAGGTGTTACAGACTGGTCTTATATAAGGGAGGTTCCCTCCCATCAGGGTTACCGGTGATCAATTGTTCTTGTCTCAACTTTGTTCCTGGTTCACTTGGAAGCTTGCTGTGTCTTGCCTGCATCTTCTGCTAACAGATAAGATATTTTCTGCTTTTATTTTTGTGCTTGCTTTTTGCATTTTGTCCTGCACTTCTGTGGAGGTCAGCCAGGTCCCCTCCGGGGGCTTGTGCTCCTCTCAGTTTATCTGAGCCACTGTTGTTTGTTCATTTGCCTTTTCCAGTTTTTTCAGTGGCTGCTGCTTAGTTTTGTTACACCAGAGAACTAATTTAGGTGGTAGAGGTCGTGTGATCTCAGGTGTTTTTGCAATTAGTGAGTTGGTATTTTTTTAGGGTTTTTTCGATTGCAGTAAGTGTCCTTCCTATCCTTTTCTTTCTAGGAAGATTGGGCCCCAACGTTTGCTCATACTATTTTCTGTCTGTGTCTGTATTTCCTCTTGTCTAACCGCCAATACATGTTTGGGGGCTTCCTATGTTCTTTGGGGATCTGCTCCGGGGCAGATAGTTTTCCTCTTTCTATCTTTAGGTGTAGTTAGCTTCTCAGGCTGTGACGAGGCGTCTAGGACCAACGTAGGTACGCTCCACGGCTGCCTTTAGTTGTGGTGGTTAGTCAGGGTACTGCAATCCAGTAGATTCCAACCTCTCTGGTGTATTGCCTTTTTTGCCTGCTCTCCTCAGCTACCAAATCATAACAGTATCACCGGCCAAACTGAAAATTATATGGTACTCACAGAAGGGAAAGATAGTGTAAAAAAAAAAAAAAAAAAAAAGTTGTCAGAGTTGTCAGAGATATATATTTTTTTTTCTTTCCCTCTTTTTCTCTGGGTGCTGAGGATTTTTTTTTTCTATCAATGGAGTTTGCACAGTTGTCTGGCCGTGTGGATCAGCTTGCCACTGAAGTTCGGAGTATTGCTACCTATCTTGCAGGGTTGCCGGTTGTGGAACCTAGGATCCCCATTCCACATTTGTTTTTAGGGGATCGAGCTAAATTTCTGAATTTCAAAAATAACTGTAAGTTGTTTTATGCCTTAAAACCTAAGTCCTCAGGGAACGCAGCACAGCAGGTTCAAATTGTCATCTCTCTCCTGCGCGGCGATCCTCAGGATTGGGCTTTTTCCCTGACACCTGGGGATCCTGTTTTGAGTAATGTTGATGCATTTTTTCTGGCTCTGGGATTATTGTACGATGAACCTAATGTCACTGATCAAGCTGAAAAAGCCTTGTTGGCATTAAATCAGGGGCTTGAGGACGCTGAGTTATACTGTCAGAGATTCCGAAGGTGGGCAGTCCTGACCAAATGGAATGATGATGCTTTGGCAGCCCTTTTTTGGAAGGGGCTGTCAGAGAATGTAAAAGATGTTATGGTGGGTTTCCCTGCTCCCTGTGGTCTCAATGATTCTATGTCATTAGCGATTCAAATTGACAGACGTTTGCGTGAGCGTAGAGGTATGCGTGGAATAGTGTTGCCTTGTGAACCAGCTTCTGAACCCATGCAGGCTTTTGTTGATTCGGGAGCAGCTATTAACCTGATGGATTTTGATTTTGCTAAACGTTGTGGGTTTCCCTTGATACCCCTACGGAAGTCTATTCCCCTACTGGGGATTGATTCTACCCCTTTGGCTGAGAATAAACCCCAGTTCTCTACTCAGGTGATAATGAGGGTTGAACCTGATCATCAGGAGAGTTGCAAATTTTTGGTGCTGTATAATCTGCATGACATTATTGTACTAGGTTTCCCTTGGTTACAGTCTCATAATCCTGTTTTGGATTGGAAATCTGTGTCTGTAACCAGTTGGGGCTGCCAATGTGTTAATGCCAACACTCCTGTTTTTTCTGCCTCTTCCCAGGCTCAGGATGTTCCTGACTTTTTGACTGATTTTTCTGATGTGTTTAGCGAAAGTAAATCTGCATCCTTGCCCCCCCCATAGGAGCTATGACTGCGCTATTGAATTAGTGCCTGGTAGTAAATTCCCTAAAGGTCGCCTTTTTAACTTGTCTGTACCTGAACATGACGCTATGCGGTCTTATATCAAGGAGTCATTGGAGAAGGGTCATATCAGACCATCCTCTTCACCCTTGGGTGATGGTTTTTTCTTTGTGGCCAAAAAGGATGGTTCATTAAGGCCGTGTATTGATTATCGTCTCTTGAACAATATCACTGTGAAATATCAATATGCATTACCCTTGATTTCTGACCTGTTTTCCAGGGTGAAAAGTGCTAATTGGTTTACCAAGCTTGACCTCAGGGGGCGTATAACCTTATTCGCATTAAGCACGGGGATGAATGGAAGACGGCATTTAATACCCCGGAGGGGCATTTTGAGTACCTAGTGATGCCCTTTGGGCTCACTAATGCTCCTTCCATCTTCCAGTCCTTCATGAATGACATTTTCAGGGATTTTGTGGATACATTTCTGATTGTTTATTTGGATGATATCTTGATTTTTTCCAATGACTGGGACTCTCATGTGAAACATGTTCAGACTGTGTTCCAGATTTTGAGAGAGAATGCTCTGTATGTGAAGGGATCAAAGTGTCTTTTTGGCATACAGAGGATCTCATTTCTGGGATTCATTTTGTCCCCATCTGTTATTGAAATGGACCCGGTCAAGGTTCAGGCCATCTGTGATTGGGTCCAACCTACTTCATTAAAGGCTCTTCAGAGATTCTTGGGTTTTGCCAATTTTTATCGTAAATTTATTGGTAATTTCTCTGTTATTGTTAAACCATTGACTGATTTGACCAAGAAGGGTTCTGATGTGGTGAATTGGCCTCCTGAGGCAGTCTCTGTCACGCTGTCTAATGATATGAATACAATGTCAGTAAACTATTTATACAGGAACCACACTCTATACAACATATAGTTTAGCAACATTAGAATGTAGGTATAAAATAGATTTACCTCACACAATCTCTGCAGAACGATATAGTTGAACTCAGGGTTAATCTTGAGGACTTGATGAGCTGTAACTGGAAAGAGGAGGACCGGGGTCTAACCTGACCCTGCACTGGGGTCCTAACTAATCCCTTTACCTTGGAGGTACTGATAATGGTTCAGAGGTCCAAGTCTCCAGCCTACCCCTGTCTCCTGTCAGACCCTGAACCCTGTAATCAGTCCTAAGAAGGATCCTGATTACCACCAAAGGGATATGGGCTGATCTCAGATAAATACATAGATTAGACATATAAGACAGACAGGATAGCACTCACTTGCATACACACTCAAACACCGAAGGAACATAAATGGTCTGGGAAATAAACTATAAGCAAGTTGAGCTTAAAACAGCTAAGGAGCTCTCAACTTAAGTCAATACAGATTCATTCCTATCTGTGGTCTGAATGAAGGATTTCACTGGCAACTCCCAAAGCAGACAACCAGGAATTTAAAGGAAACCAATCAACAAATAATCAATTGCAGCCGGGAGAAACTGCACCCAGTCCCAGCACCGAGCACAGACAGAATTAACTCCCTAGCTGCCAAACACAAAGAAACAGCAACTCAGCTGTGAGAAGTCAACATGTGCAACCGCAACGATCTTCGTGGTAATGCACACATGACAGTACCCCCCCTTCTACGAGGGGCCTCCGGACCCTCAGGGCCAGGCCTGCCCGGGTGAGTTCTGTGGACGGTCCGAACCAAACGATCTGCGTTAACATCAGACGCAGGGACCCACGTCCTCTCCTCCGGACCATACCCCTTCCAATGCACCAAGTACTGAAGGGACCGGCGATTCAGACGAGAGTCAATGATTTTTGATACTTGAAATTCCAAATTACCATTGACCAACACTGGAGGAGGAGGTAGAGGTGACGGTATGACTGGTGCCACATACCTTTTAAGTAATGATTTGTGGAATACATTATGAATTTTAAACGTAGGAGGGAGGTCCAGACGAAATGCCACAGGATTAATTATGGAACTGATCCTGTACGGCCCGATGAATCTGGGACCCAGTTTCCAGGAGGGCACTTTAAGTTTTATATTCCTGGTAGACAACCATACCAGATCGTTCACATTCAGATCTGGACCAGAAACTCTCCTCCTATCAGCCATACGTTTGTAACGGTTCCCCATAGTACTCAAATTATTCAATACACCTCGCCACACAGAAGCAAGTGACGACGAGAAACGCTCCTCCTCAGGAACCCCAGAAGGACCCCCCCCATTGAAAGTACAAAACTGGGGATGAAAACCATATGCCCCAAAAAACGGGGACTTACCAGTGGACTCGCTCCGCCTGTTGTTAAGAGCGAACTCTGCCAGAGGCAAGAAAGAAGACCAGTCCTCCTGGTTCTCCGATACAAAACACCGGAGATATGTCTCTAAACTCTGATTCAGACACTCTGTCTGACCATTGGTCTGTGGATGAAAAGCCGAGGAAAACGACAATTGCATCCCCCGACGTAAACAAAATGCCCTCCAAAATTTGGACACAAACTGAGACCCCCTATCTGACACCACATCAGAAGGCAACCCATGAAGTCTAACGATCTCCCTAATGAATACCTGCGCCAGAGTTTTAGCATTAGGGAGTGCAGGAAGAGCAACGAAATGTGCCATCTTACTGAACCTGTCAACAACCACCAGTATGACAGTATTCCCAGACGACGGAGGAAGGTCCGTAATGAAGTCCATAGATAAATGAGTCCATGGACGCTCCGGAAGTTTCAAGGGTAAAAGGGTCCCAGACGGACGGGTATGAGGAGTTTTAGAGCGAGCACAAACCCCACAGGACGCGACAAAAGTTATAACATCTTTATTAGCGTTAGGCCACCAAAATCGGCGGGAAAGGAGATCTAAAGTAGCCTTACTCCCTGGATGTCCTGCTAAAGCAGAATTATGATGTGCCTCAATAACCTTTTGTCTCAACTGATTCGGGACAAACAGTCTCCCTGGAGGTCCTGCAGGGGCGTCCCCCTGAGCCTCTAACACCTCCTCCTCAAGCTCAGAACATACAGCCGACACTACCACCCCCTCCTGAAGGATAGGAATAGGGTCGTCCGTTCTCCCGGCCCCTGGGAAACTGCGAGACAAAGCATCAGCCTTTACATTCTTAGACCCCGGACGATAAGTGACGACAAAATTAAACCTGGTAAAAAACAACGACCATCGAGCTTGTCTGGAATTCAGACGCTTAGCGGATTCTAAATACAGCAGGTTCTTGTGATCAGTAATAACGGTGACCAGGTGGACTGCCCCCTCCAAAAAGTGACGCCATTCTTCAAAAGCCAATTTAATGGCCAAAAGTTCCCTATTGCCGATATCATAATTCCTTTCGGCGGACGACAATTTCTTAGAAAAGAAAGCGCACGGATGCCATTTACCAGGGGACGGACCCTGGGACAATATAGCACCCACTCCTACGTCAGACGCGTCCACCTCCACAATGAACGGCTGAGATACATCTGGTTGGATGAGAACGGGTGCCGAAGCAAAACATCTTTTAAAGAGGAAAAGGCTTGGCAAGCTTTGTCCGACCACTTAGAAAAATCCGTCCCTTTTCTCGTCATGTCAGTGAGAGGTTTGACGACAGACGAGAAATTACAAATAAATTTCCAGTAGTAATTAGCAAACCCCAAAAAACGCTGCAGAGCCTTAAGATCCCCTGGCTGATCCCATTCAAGCACTGCTCTCACCTTTTCAGGGTCCATCCGGAAACCGGAGGCTGACACCAAAAAACCCAAAAACTGAAGTTCCTGTACGGCAAAAACACACTTCTCCAGTTTGGCGTATAGTTTATTGTCTCGCAAGATCTGCAACACCTGTCTCACATGCTCCTGGTGAGACACAAGATCTGGCGAGTAAATTAAAATGTCATCCAAATATACGACCACAAACACCCCCACAAGGTGACGAAAAATGTCATTAACAAAATGTTGGAATACTGCTGGAGCAGTAGTCAGACCAAAAGGCATGACCAGGTTTTCATAATGTCCCTCCGGCGTGTTAAACGCCGTTTTCCACTCATCCCCCTCTTTTATCCTAATCAGATTATACGCCCCCCTGAGATCCAATTTAGAGAACCATTTGGCGCCAACAATTTGATTGAAGAGATCAGGAATAAGAGGAAGTGGATACGGATCTCGAACAGTAATCCGATTAAGTTCTCGGAAATCCAAGCAAGGGCGTAGGCCTCCATCTTTTTTCTTCACAAAGAAGAACCCCGCGGCCACAGGGGAAGATGAAGGTCTAATATGCCCTTTGGCCAGACTTTCAGAAATATAATCTTTCATAGCCTGTCTTTCAGGACCAGAAAGATTATACAACCTAGCTTTAGGCAACTTAGCATCAGGAAGTAGATTAATAGAGCAGTCATACACGCGATGAGGAGGTAACTCCCGACACCCCTCCTCAGAGAAAACATCCCCAAAATCCTCCAAAAAAGGAGGCAATGTACTAGGCACGACCGCACTGATGACTGTGTTCATGCAGTTGCTTTTGCAAAACTCACCCCATTGGCTTATCTCCCTGGACTGCCAATTAATCACAGGGTTATGTTTAACCAGCCAAGGAAGTCCCAACACAATGGGAGTAGGTAGACCCTCCAACACATAACAAGATAATTGTTCCCTATGTATTGCCCCTACCCGAAGGTCAATGTTATGAACCTCATGAACAAAGCTACCTTGGCCGAGAGGCCTGGCGTCAATGGAGAAAATAGGGATCGGTTTGACCAATACACTCAGATGCATACCTTGAGCCTGAGCAAACTGAGCATCAACCAGATTAGCCCCAGAACCACTATCCAGAAGAACAGACAATCTCTTCACTCTAGTACCAACCACCACCTCCACTGGTACAAGGAACTGAGAAGAACCGGCGGATGAAATACATACTCCCAGGTTGTCATCCACCACACAACCTGGGATTAGCAGTTTTCCGGCGACTTTTTACTTAACAAGACACGGGATGGACATTCTCCAACAAAATGTCCCTCTTTCCCGCAGAAAAAACACCTTCTAGTCGTGCGGCGTGCCGCCAATCCCCTACTACGAAAAGATGTCCCTCCCAACTGCATAGGCTCATCCGAACAGACAAGGGGAACCTCAACATAAGGGACTTTAGTAGTAGGTGGAGAAACAACAGGGAGTGGAGTTACCTCACCCCTCTCCCGAAGCCGTCTATCAGTACGGATAGCTAGGGCCATAGCAGCCTCCAGAGAAGGAGGAGACTCATACTGAGCCAAAACGTCTTTTAATTTGTCAGAAAGCCCATGACAAAACTGGCTCCTAAGAGCTGGGTCATTCCACTGAGTATCCGTGGCCCATCTACGAAACTCAGAAGCAAATTCCTCCGCCGGACGATCTCCCTGCTGTAACTTACGTAATTTGGTCTCAGCAAGAGAGACCCGATCTGGGTCATCATATACCAATCCCAGAGCAGTAAAAAATTGATCTACAGACTGTAGAGCCGGGGATCCCGGAGGAAGGGAAAATGCCCAGGATTGGGGGTCCCCTTGAAGAAGTGAGATAACAATTCCCACTCTCTGTTCATCACTCCCTGATGATCGCGGCCGAAGCCGAAAATACAATTTACATGCCTCCCGGAAGGTAAAAAATTTGTCTCGCCCACCAGTGAACCTATCTGGAAGAGCAACTTTAGGTTCAACTCTGGTTTGCTCCAGGGGAGACAAAACTTTGGACTTAATGTCCGTCAGCTCCATGGATAATCCCTGCAACTGCAGAGCCAGCTGGGCTACTGGATCCATGGTAACTAGAGATAATTTTTTATGGCCAGTGAAAATGTCACGCTGTCTAATGATATGAATACAATGTCAGTAAACTATTTATACAGGAACCACACTCTATACAACATATAGTTTAAAATAGATTTACCTGACACAATCTCTGCAGAACGATATAGTTGAACTCAGGGTTAATCTTGAGGACTTGATGAGCTGTAACTGGAAAGAGGAGGTCTGGGGTCTAACCTGACCCTGCACTGGGGTCCTAACTAATCCCTTACCTTGGAGGTACTGATAATGGTTCAGAGGTCCAAGTCTCCAGCCTACCCCTGTCTCCTGTCAGACCCTGAACCCTGTAATCAGTCCTAAGAAGGATCCTGATTACCACCAAAGGGATATGGGCTGATCTCAGCTAAATACATAGATTAGACATATAAGACAGACAGGATAGCACTCACTTGCATACACACTCAAACACCGAAGGAACATAAATGGTCTGGGAAATAAACTATAAGCAAGTTGAGCTTAAAACAGCTAAGGAGCTCTCAACTTAAGTCAATACAGATTCATTCCTATCTGTGGTCTGAATGAAGGATTTCACTGGCAAATCCCAAAGCAGACAACCAGGAATTTAAAGGAAACCAATCAACAAATAATCAATTGCAGCCGGGAGAAACTGCACCCAGTCCCAGCACCGAGCACAGACAGAATTAACTCCCTAGCTGCCAAACACAAAGAAACAGCAACTCAGCTGTGAGAAGTCAACATGTGCAACCGCGACGATCTTCGTGGTAATGCACACATGACAGTCTCTGCGTTTCAGGAACTTAAGCAGAGATTCACTTCTGCTCCTGTTCTACGGCAGCCTGATGTTTCTCTGCCATTTCAGGTGGAGGTTGATGCCTCTGAAATTGGGGCAGGTGCCGTTTTGTCCCAAAGAGATCCAGAGACCTCTAAAAGTAACCCTTGTGCCTTTTTCTCTCGAAAATTTTCTCCAACTGAACGTAATTATGACGTGGGTAATCGGGAGTTATTGGCCATGAATTGGGCTTTTGAAGAGTGGAGACATTGGCTGGAGGGAGCCAAACATCAGGTGGTGGTCCTCACGGACCATAAGAATCTGGTTTATCTGGAATCAGCCAAGCGACTTAATCCTAGACAGGCCAGGTGGGCCTTGTTTTTCACACGTTTTAATTTTGTGGTTTCCTTTCTTCCTGGCACTAAGAATGTTAAAGCGGATGCCATCTCGAGGAGTTTCCTTGCGGACTCTCCTGAGTTATCTGATCCTGCTGTTATTTTGAAAGAGGATGTAGTTCTTTCCGCCATCTCGCCCAATTTGAGACTGGCTCTGGAAGGGTGTCAGGAGGATAAACCCGAGCGCTGCCCTATTGGGAAATTGTTTGTCCCAGACCGGTGGAGGAAGAGTGTGATGTCTGAGATTCATTGTTCCGCGTTGTCCAGTCATCCCGGAATTTTTGGTACCAGAGACTTGGTTAGTCGGTCCTTTTGGTGGCCTACTTTGTCTCGTGACGTCAGGGAATTTGTGCAGTCCTGCAGGACTTGCTCTCGCTCCAAGCCTTGCTCTCGCTCTAGTGGTTTGTTGATGCCATTGCCTGTGCCCAAGAGACCATGGACCCATATCTCTATGGATTTCATTTCCGACCTCCCTGTTTCTCAGAGAATGACCGTTATCTGGGTGATTTGTGATAGGTTTTCCAAGATGATACATCTTGTGCCATTACCTAAGTTGCCTTCCTCCTCCGAGTTGGTGCCTTTGTTCCTTCAGCACGTGGTTCGGTTGCATGGCATTCCTGAGAACATTGTGTCTGACAGAGGAGTCCAGTTTGTTTCCAGATTTTGGAGGACTTTTTGTTCTAAACTTGGTGTTCAATTGTCTTTCTCCTCAGCTTTTCATCCTCAGACCAATGGACAAACTGAGAGAACAAACCAGACATTGGAGACTTATCTGAGATGCTTTGTGTCTGCTGATCAAGATGACTGGGTCTCTTTTTTGCCTTTGGCTGAGTTTGCTCTTAATAATAGGGCTAGCTCTGCCACTTTGATGTCTCCATTTTTCTGCAATTTTGGGTTTCACCCTCGATTTTCTTCGGGACAGACGGAGGCTTCTGTCTGTCCAGGTGTTGACTCTGTTGTGGAGCGTATGCAGCAGATTTGGGACCAGGTAGTGGAGAGGTTGTCCCTCTCTCAGGAGAGGGCCCAGCGATTTGCCAACCGGCATAGGACTGATGGTCCTCGGTTTGAAGTGGGGGACTTGGTCTGGTTGTCCTCAAGAAATATCCCTATGAGAGTTGCATCTCCTAAGTTTAAGCCTAGGTTCATTGTACCTTATAAGATCATGGAGATTCTTAATCCTGTTTCCTTTCATTTACTTCTTCCAGGGACATTTAAGATCCATAACGTGTTCCACAAGTCCTTATTGAAGAGGTTTGTCGAGCCAGTGGTTCCTATGGCTGCGCCTCCTGACCCTGTTTTGGTTGAGGGCAATCTGGAGTATGTGGTTGAGAAAATATTGGATTCTCGTTTTTCTAGACGGAAACTCCAGTATTTGGTTAAGTGGAGAGGTTATGGTCAGGAGGACAATTCTTGGGTGTTTGCTTCGGACATCCATGCTAGGAGACTGATCCGTGCATATCACAGAGCTCATCCTGACCAACCTGGTTGCCCAAATGAGGGTTCGATGACCCCTCTTCAAGGGGGGGGTACTGTTGTGAATGTGTTAGAAATGAATTCTGAGCTGAAGCTTCCTCTGGTGGTTACAAACAGTACTGAACTATTCAATGAAGATTGTGAAGATTGGCAATCAGGTGTTACAGACTGGTCTTATATAAGGGAGGTTCCCTCCCATCAGGGTTGCCGGTGATCAATTGTTCTTGTCTCAACTTTGTTCCTGGTTCACTTGGAAGCTTGCTGTGTCTTGCCTGCATCTTCTGCTAACAGATAAGATATTTTCTGCTTTTATTTTTGTGCTTGCTTTTTGAATTTTGTCCTGCACTTCTGTGGAGGTCAGCCAGGTCCCCTCCGGGGGCTTGTGCTCCTCTCAGTTTATCTGAGCCACTGTTGTTTGTTCATTTGCCTTTTCCAGTTTTTTCAGTGGCTGCTGCTTAGTTTTGTTACACCAGAGAACTAATTTAGGTGGTAGAGGTCGTGTGATCTCAGGTGTTTTTGCAATTAGTGAGTTGGTATTTTTTTAGGGTTTTTTCGATTGCAGTAAGTGTCCTTCCTATCCTTTTCTTTCTAGGAAGATTGGGCCCCAACGTTTGCTCATACTATTTTCTGTCTGTGTCTGTATTTCCTCTTGTCTAACCGCCATTACATGTTTGGGGGCTTCCTATGTTCTTTGGGGATCTGCTCCGGGGCAGATAGTTTTCCTCTTTCTATCTTTAGGTGTAGTTAGCTTCTCAGGCTGTGACGAGGCGTCTAGGACCAACGTAGGTACGCTCCACGGCTGCCTTTAGTTGTGGTGGTTAGTCAGGGTACTGCAATCCAGTAGATTTCAACCTCTCTGGTGTATTGCCTTTTTTGCCTGCTCTCCTCAGCTACCAAATCATAACAGAGGTGGCTGGTATTAAAGAGGAGGGGGAGGAGGGACGGCGGCTGGAGGAGTGGGAGGTGGAGGAACGACTGGGGTGGATGGAGGAGGTTGGGTGGTAGCCTGCACCAGAGCAGCGTGGCACGTATGCATAACATACATCTGCTGGTCAGCAGATAGCGTATCTATGCGCTCCACCACAGACCTAAAAAAGCTGTGATTAGGAGATGATCTTGCTTCCGACTGCATGGTTTGCAGAAGTGTCTTTACCTCCAAAATGCTGGAGGTTATCTGATTAATGCCTTCGGCAAGTTGTTCAGATAATACTTTGAGACAGTTCTGGAAAGATGCATTCAAATGCAAGAACTCGGGCGCATAGCTCCTTTCCTGTCACCTCTGCCGCTGCCGCCCAGTACCCGCAGGTGTACTAGAGGTGGCAGTGGCAGAAGGGTGGGGTAAAGGGAATGCTATCTCCTCACCAGCAGCTGCATGCAATGCAGGCGGCCACGATGCTCCAGCGCTGGTGGATGGGACTGCGGGATCGAATTTTGAGGGAAGGCTGGGAAGGTGCAGATGTACCGGGGCAGTCGAAGTGTCCCTCAGTGTCGGTCTCCTGAGGGATCGCCCCAGAAGGCTCCAACTCTGCGGGCGCCCGAGTGCTGGTCACCGTGCTGTGGAATAAAGAGAAAACATACAATTAATATACAGATGTGGAATGGCCCTGGCTGCAAAAAAACATTTGATAGATGATAACATTTTATGGTAATATTTACCTTCGGGTGACCATAGTTTCCCGCAGGAATGCCAGGGCTCATGCGTATTTATATTTGCTCTGGCGTCCTGCAGATCCACTCAGGGCCCGCATCTCCTTATTGAACTCCTTCTTAAAGCGATCCCTCACAGACCGCCACCGCTTCACAATTCTCTCCCCTGAAACGAGAAAGCACACATTGGTTACTATACAACATCAGTGTTTCACAAACTTCAGTCCTCGTGTCCCCCAGAGGTCATGTTTTCAGTATTTCCATAGTGTTGCACAAAAGGAAATCCTGAAAACATGAACCATGGGGACACGAGGACTGAAGTTTGGGAAACACAGCTTTACAGTCAGCAACCTGAACTATACTTACGGTGTTTAGTCTGGGCCCGAACATCGAGGTCCTCCCAGCGGTCCACCATTGCTGATGCCACTTCCTCTCAGAGCCGTCGGGTCACTATTTGATCAGAATGGCGGCGGTTCCCCATGTTCCACAGCGGCTCCCTTTCTCTGACCAGATCAATGAGGAGGTCGAAGTCTATCCCCTCCTCACCGCCCGAATCAGGAGCACGCTGTGAAGCCTGTTAAATAAAAACAGAAAAAAAAAACATTAGCCTCCACACTAGCAAGTGAAAAAGAAAAAAAGGAAAAAATTTAACAAAATAAAAAAAATATATATATATATACAAAAATTTAAAAACTATTTAGAAAAAAGACAAAAATTATTTAAAAATTGATGGAAAAATACTAAAAAAGTTAAAACCAAACAAAAAAATTCGAAATTAAAAATATAACAAAAAATAAAAATATTCCAAAACCAAAAAAAGAATGAATTTTTACAAAAAATTTAAATTGGAAAAAAAAAAAAACTTACACAGTGGTAACCGCCGCGGCTCTCACGACGATGACTCTTTGAGGTGCTGTGAGAACCCCTTTGTCGGCTACCAGATCCGAGAGACTAAAGAAAAAATAAAAGTTTGTGATATAGGCATGTGTTGGCTGATGTGTGAAGTATGTACTAAATGGTTTTCTATGTGTTGTGTGTAGTGTGATGTTGTATTTCTGCGATTGATGCAGGATACTTACGAATTGTGAGCCCACTCGGGTATCTCTCCACCCCGTCCTTCTTCCTCTGGGAGCTCCTCTTCATCTTGCGATTCCTGTTATTAAAAAAAGACAATCAATACATATATCCCACAGATTGATTGTGGAGAAAAAATAAATTATATATTTTTACCGCCAAATGCTGACGATGGGAAGGAGGGCTCCCAGAAGAAGATGTCTCCAACTCCTGCTGCAGCTCCACTGACTCCATTTCAGCGGCCGCTGAAGCCGCAGTTTCAGTGCAGCTGCTGCCGATGCTGTTTGCCGGTCTATGCTGTGGAAGAAAGACAGAAAAAGGGCCAGTGAATATATGTATATTCCTTGGTCCTGGCTGAAAATGCAAAAATTTTTTATTTATTTATTTTTTTTTTTGGAATGTGGGATGTCATATTTACTTTCTGCTGGCTGTCCTCTCTACATGTAGCTCCTCCTCTCCCCTTGCTGCTGCTGCCGCCGCCTCTCTTTCTAGTCTTCTGCTGTTGAGTAAGGACACAGAAAGGGCCAGTGAATATATGTATATTCCTTGGCCCTGGCTGAAAGAGAAAAAAAAATGATTACATTTTTTGGGAAATGGGGGATGTCAGATTTACTTTCTGCTGGCTGTTCTCCTCTCTGCAACTAGCTGCTCCTCTCACCTTGCTGCTGCTGCCGCCTCTCTTTGACGTCTTCGGCTGTTGAATAAGGACACAAAAAGGGTCAGTGAATATATGTATATTCCTTGGCCCTGGCTGAAAGAGAAAAAAAATTATTAATTTTTTTGGGAAATGGTGGATGTCAGATTTACTTTCTGCTGGCTGTCCTCCTCTCTTCAAGTAGATCCTCCTCTCCCCTTGCTGCTGCTGCCGCCTCTCTTTCTAGTCTTCTGCTGTGGAATAAAGAGACAAAAAGGGCCAGTGAATATATGTATATTCCTTGGCCCTGTGTTATGTTTCGGTAGCTGAGGAGTGCAGGTGAAAAAAGGCAATACACCAGAGCAGTTGGAATCTATGAGATTGCAGTACCCCGACTAACCACCACAACTAGAGGCAGCCGTGGAGCGTTCCTACGTTGGTCCTAGACGCCTCGTCACAGCCTGAGAAACTAACTACACCTAAAGATAGAAATAGGAAAGCTATCTGCCCCGGAGCAGAACCCCAAAGATAATAGAAAGCCCCCAAACAAGTAATGGCGGTTAGACAAGAAGAAATACTGACACAGAAAGAAAATAGTATGAGCAAACGCTGGGGCCCAAACTAACTGAATAGAAAAGGATAGGAAGGGTACTTACTGCAATCCCAGAAAACCCTGAAAAGCACCAACTCTACTAATTTCAAAATCACCTGAGATCACACGACCTCTACCACCTAAATTAGTTCTCTGGTGTAACAAAATCAAAACAGCAGCCACTGAAAAAACTGGAAAAAGCAAAAGTACAAACATCAGTGGCTGAACTAAACTGAGAGGGCAAAAGCCCTGGAGGGGACCCAGAAGGCCCCCACAGAAGTGCAGGACAAAATGCAAAAATATAGCACAAAAACAAAAAGAAGAAAATGTCTTATCTGTTAGCAGGAGATGCAGACACGACACAGCAGGCTACAAGGGAAACAGGAATGAAGGATTCAGACCAGAACAATTGATCACCGGCAACCCTGATGGGAAGGTGACTCCCTTATATAAGACCAGTCACTAACACCTGATTCCCAGTCCTCACAATCTTCACTGAACAGACCAGTACCGCTTGTAACCACCAGAGGGAGTCTCTGCTCAGAACTCATCTCAAACCCATTCACAACAGTACCCCCCCCTTGAGGAGGGGTCACCGAACCCTCATTTGAGCAACCAGGTCGGTCAGGATGAGTTCTATGATACGCACGGATGAGTCTCCTAGCATGGATGTCCGAAGCAAACACCCAAGAATTGTCTTCCTGACCATAACCTCTCCACTTAACCAAATACTGGAGTTTCCGTCTAGAAAAACGAGAATCTAATATTTTCTCAACCACATACTCCAGATTGCCCTCAACCAAAACAGGGTCAGGAGGCACAGCAGCAGGAACCACTGGCTCAACAAACCTCTTCAACAAGGACTTGTGGAACACGTTATGGATCTTAAATGTCCCTGGAAGAAGCAAACGAAAAGAAACAGGATTAAGAATCTCAATAATCTTATAAGGTCCAATGAACCTAGGCTTAAATTTAGGAGATGCTACTCTCATAGGAATATTCTTTGAGGACAACCAGACCAAGTCCCCCACTTTAAACCGAGGACCATCAGTCCTATGCCGGTTAGCAAACCGCTGGGCCTTCTCCTGAGAGAGGGACAACCTCTCCACTACCTGGTCCCAAATCTGTTGCATACGCTCCACAACAGAGTCAACACCTGGACAGACAGAAGCCTCCGTCTGTCCTGAAGAAAATCGAGGGTGAAACCCAGAATTACAGAAAAACGGAGACATCAAAGTGGCAGAGCTAGCCCTATTATTAAGAGCAAACTCAGCCAAAGGCAAAAAAGAGACCCAGTCATCCTGATCAGCAGACACAAAGCATCTAAGATAAGTCTCCAATGTCTGGTTTGTTCTCTCAGTTTGACCATTGGTCTGAGGATGAAATGCCGAGGAGAAAGACAATTGAACACCCAGTTTAGAACAAAAAGTCCTCCAAAATCTGGAAACAAACTGGACTCCTCTGTCAGACACAATGTTCTCAGGAATGCCGTGTAAACGAACCACGTGCTGAAGGAACAACGGCACCAATTCAGAGGAGGAAGGCAACTTAGGTAATGGCACAAGATGTATCATTTTGGAAAACCTATCACAAATTACCCAGATGGTGGTCATTCTCTGAGAAACAGGAAGGTCGGAAATGAAATCCATCAGGTTAATAGCTGCTCCAGAATCAACGAAAGCCTGAGCAGAAAATGAGGACAGAGAGCATATCAGAGTAACAGTTAATAAAAACTTAGTCTGAACACTACCCAAGACAACTGAGCGTGCAAAACGTCTTCCCGCTTAGGGCAGACTGAAATAGCATGAGAGGCATCACCACAGTAGAAACATAACCCATTGCGCTTTCGAAACTCATGACGCTGTGCCCCAGACACCACTCTATCACACTGCATGGGTTCAGAAGCTGGTTCACAAGGCAACACCATTCCACGTATACTTCTCCGCTCACGCAAATGTCTGTCAATTTGAATCGCTAATGACATAGAATCATTGAGACCAGAGGGAACAGGGAATCCCACCATAACATCCTTTACATTATCTGACAAACCCTTCCGGAAAAGGGCTGCCAAAGCGTCGTCATTCCATTTGGTCAGGACTGCCCACCTACGGAATCTCTGACAGTATAACTCAGCGTCATCAAGACCCTGATTTAATGCCAACAAGGCTTTTTCAGCTTGATCAGTGACATTAGGCTCATCGTACAATAACCCCAAAGCCTGAAAAAATGCATCAACATCACTCAAAACAGGATCCCCAGGTGTCAGGGAAAAAGCCCAATCCTGAGGATCGCCGCGCAGGAGAGAGATGACAATTTGAACCTGCTGCGCTGCGTTCCCTGAGGACTTAGATTTTAAGGCAAAAAACAATTTACAATTATTTTTGAAATTCTGAAACTTAGCTCGAACCCCCAAAAACAAATCTGGCATGGGGATCCTAGGTTCCACAACAGGCAACCTAGCAAGATATGCAGCAATACTCTGAACCTCAGTGGCAAGCTGATCCACACGGCCAGACAACCGTGCAAACTCCATTGAGAGAAAAGATCCTCCCCAGCACCCAGAGATACAGAGGGAAAAAAATGCAACAAACAGAAAAATATCTCTGACAACTCTGCCAACTTTTTTCTTTCACAATATTTTTTCCCTTCTGTGAGTACCATACAATTTTCAATTTTTAGGCCGGTGATACTGTTATGTTTCGGTAGCTGAGGAGTGCAGGTAAAAAAGGCAATACACCAGAGCAGTTGGAATCTATGAGATTGCAGTACCCTGACTAACCACCACAACTAGAGGCAGCCGTGGAGCGTTCCTACGTTGGTCCTAGACGCCTCGTCACAGCCTGAGAAACTAACTACACCTAAAGATAGAAATAGGAAAGCTATCTGCCCCGGAGCAGAACCCCAAAGATAATAGAAAGCCCCCAAACAAGTAATGGCGGTTAGACAAGAAGAAATACTGACACAGAAAGAAAATAGTATGAGCAAACGCTGGGGCCCAAACTAACTAAATAGAAAAGGATAGGAAGGGTACTTACTGCAATCCCAGAAAACCCTGAAAAGCACCAACTCTACTAATTTCAAAATCACCTGAGATCACACGACCTCTACCACCTAAATTAGTTCTCTGGTGTAACAAAATCAAAACAGCAGCCACTGAAAAAACTGGAAAAAGCAAAAGTACAAACATCAGTGGCTGAACTAAACTGAGAGGGCAAAAGCCCCGGAGGGGACCCAGAAGGCCCCCACAGAAGTGCAGGACAAAATGCAAAAATATAGCACAAAAACAAAAAGAAGAAAATGTCTTATCTGTTAGCAGGAGATGCAGACACGACACAGCAGGCTACAAGGGAAACAGGAATGAAGGATTCAGACCAGAACAATTGATCACCGGCAACCCTGATGGGAAGGTGACTCCCTTATATAAGACCAGTCAGTAACACCTGATTCCCAGTCCTCACAATCTTCACTGAACAGACCAGTACCACTTGTAACCACCAGAGGGAGTCTCTGCTCAGAACTCATCTCAAACCCATTCACAACAGTACCCCCCCCTTGAGGAGGGGTCACCGAACCCTCATTTGAGCAACCAGGTCGGTCAGGATGAGTTCTATGATACGCACGGATGAGTCTCCTAGCATGGATGTCCGAAGCAAACACCCAAGAATTGTCTTCCTGACCATAACCTCTCCACTTAACCAAATACTGGAGTTTCCGTCTAGAAAAACGAGAATCTAATATTTTCTCAACCACATACTCCAGATTGCCCTCAACCAAAACAGGGTCAGGAGGCACAGCAGCAGGAACCACTGGCTCAACAAACCTCTTCAACAAGGACTTGTGGAACACGTTATGGATCTTAAATGTCCCTGGAAGAAGCAAACGAAAAGAAACAGGATTAAGAATCTCAATGATCTTATAAGGTCCAATGAACCTAGGCTTAAATTTAGGAGATGCTACTCTCATAGGAATATTCTTTGAGGACAACCAGACCAAGTCCCCCACTTTAAACCGAGGACCATCAGTCCTATGCCGGTTAGCAAACCGCTGGGCCTTCTCCTGAGAGAGGGACAACCTCTCCACTACCTGGTCCCAAATCTGTTGCATACGCTCCACAACAGAGTCAACACCTGGACAGACAGAAGCCTCCGTCTGTCCTGAAGAAAATCGAGGGTGAAACCCAGAATTACAGAAAAACGGAGACATCAAAGTGGCAGAGCTAGCCCTATTATTAAGAGCAAACTCAGCCAAAGGCAAAAAAGAGACCCAGTCATCCTGATCAGCAGACACAAAGCATCTAAGATAAGTCTCCAATGTCTGGTTTGTTCTCTCAGTTTGACCATTGGTCTGAGGATGAAATGCCGAGGAGAAAGACAATTGAACACCCAGTTTAGAACAAAAAGTCCTCCAAAATCTGGAAACAAACTGGACTCCTCTGTCAGACACAATGTTCTCAGGAATGCCGTGTAAACGAACCACGTGCTGAAGGAACAACGGCACCAATTCAGAGGAGGAAGGCAACTTAGGTAATGGCACAAGATGTATCATTTTGGAAAACCTATCACAAATTACCCAGATGGTGGTCATTCTCTGAGAAACAGGAAGGTCGGAAATGAAATCCATCAGGTTAATAGCTGCTCCAGAATCAACGAAAGCCTGAGCAGAAAATGAGGACAGAGAGCATATCAGAGTGACAGTTAATAAAAACTTAGTCTGAACACTACCCAAGACAACTGAGCGTGCAAAACGTCTTCCCCGCTTAGGGCAGACTGAAATAGCATGAGAGGCATCACCACAGTAGAAACATAACCCATTGCGCTTTCGAAACTCATGATGCTGTGCCCCAGACACCACTCTATCACACTGCATGGGTTCAGAAGCTGGTTCACAAGGCAACACCATTCCACGCATACTTCTCCGCTCACGCAAACGTCTGTCAATTTGAATCGCTAATGACATAGAATCATTGAGACCAGAGGGAACAGGGAATCCCACCATAACATCCTTTACATTATCTGACAAACCCTTCCGGAAAAGGGCTGCCAAAGCGTCGTCATTCCATTTGGTCAGGACTGCCCACCTACGGAATCTCTGACAGTATAACTCAGCGTCATCAAGACCCTGATTTAATGCCAACAAGGCTTTTTCAGCTTGATCAGTGACATTAGGCTCATCGTACAATAACCCCAAAGCCTGAAAAAATGCATCAACATCACTCAAAACAGGATCCCCAGGTGTCAGGGAAAAAGCCCAATCCTGAGGATCGCCGCGCAGGAGAGAGATGACAATTTGAACCTGCTGCGCTGCGTTCCCTGAGGACTTAGATTTTAAGGCAAAAAACAATTTACAATTATTTTTGAAATTCTGAAACTTAGCTCGAACCCCCAAAAACAAATCTGGCATGGGGATCCTAGGTTCCACAACAGGCAACCTAGCAAGATATGCAGCAATACTCTGAACCTCAGTGGCAAGCTGATCCACACGGCCAGACAACCGTGCAAACTCCATTGAGAGAAAAGATCCTCCCCAGCACCCAGAGATACAGAGGGAAAAAAATGCAACAAACAGAAAAATATCTCTGACAACTCTGCCAACTTTTTTCTTTCACAATATTTTTTCCCTTCTGTGAGTACCATACAATTTTCAATTTTTAGGCCGGTGATACTGTTATGTTTCGGTAGCTGAGGAGTGCAGGTAAAAAAGGCAATACACCAGAGCAGTTGGAATCTATGAGATTGCAGTACCCTGACTAACCACCACAACTAGAGGCAGCCGTGGAGCGTTCCTACGTTGGTCCTAGACGCCTCGTCACAGCCTGAGAAACTAACTACACCTAAAGATAGAAATAGGAAAGCTATCTGCCCCGGAGCAGAACCCCAAAGATAATAGAAAGCCCCCAAACAAGTAATGGCGGTTAGACAAGAAGAAATACTGACACAGAAAGAAAATAGTATGAGCAAACGCTGGGGCCCAAACTAACTAAATAGAAAAGGATAGGAAGGGTACTTACTGCAATCCCAGAAAACCCTGAAAAGCACCAACTCTACAAAATCACCTGAGATCACACGACCTCTACCACCTAAATTAGTTCTCTGGTGTAACAAAATCAAAACAGCAGCCACTGAAAAAACTGGAAAAAGCAAAAGTACAAACATCAGTGGCTGAACTAAACTGAGAGGGCAAAAGCCCGGAGGGGACCCAGAAGGCCCCCACAGAAGTGCAGGACAAAATGCAAAAATATAGCACAAAAACAAAAAGAAGAAAATGTCTTATCTGTTAGCAGGAGATGCAGACACGACACAGCAGGCTACAAGGGAAACAGGAATGAAGGATTCAGACCAGAACAATTGATCACCGGCAACCCTGATGGGAAGGTGACTCCCTTATATAAGACCAGTCAGTAACACCTGATTCCCAGTCCTCACAATCTTCACTGAACAGACCAGTACCGCTTGTAACCACCAGAGGGAGTCTCTGCTCAGAACTTATCTCAAACCCATTCACAACAGCCCTGGCTGAAAAAAATAAAAGTCAAACATGGACTGGAGTGAGCTTTATGGTGTACGGAATACAACATCCTGTCATGAATTGGACACATAAACAGTACCAGGGGGACCCACCCTATCACTGGAAAAAAATGCACATTTTATACAGTACCAGTGGGACCAACTTCATTACAGGGAAACCATGGTGACACACATTTTCACTTGCAAAACATGCACATTATACATTACCAGGGGATCCACATTATCACTTCAAAACCATGCACATTTTAAACAGTACCAGGGGATCCACTTCATCACAGGGAAAACATGAACATTTACAGTACCAGGGTGACCCACATTATCACTTGAAAACATTCACACTTGATACAGTACCAGGGTGACGCACATTATCACTTGAAAACATGCACATTTTACACAGTACCAGTGGGACACACTTCATCACAGGGAAAAAAAGGACATTTACAGTACTAGGGTGACGCACATTATCACGTGCAAAACATGAACATTTTATACAGTACCAGGGGATACACATTATCACTTGCTAACCATGCACATTTTAAACAGTACCAGGAGATCCACTTCATCACAGTGAAAACATGCACACTTGATACAGTACCAGGGGGACCAACCCCATCACAGCAAAAAAAAAAAGCACATTCTACAGTACCAGGAGATCCACATTATCAATTGAAAACATGCACATTATACAGTAGCAGGGGATCCACATTATCACTTGAAAAATGTACATTATACAGTAGCAGGGATCCACATTATCACTTGAAAAAATGCACATTATACAGTAGCAGGGGATCCACATTATCACTTCAAAACCATGCACATTATACAGTAGCAGGGGATCCACATTATCACTTTAAAAAATGCACATTATACAGTAGCAGGGGATCCACATTATCACTTTAAAAAATGCACATAGCAGGGGATCCACATTATCACTTTAAAAAATGCACATAGCATGGGATCCACATTATCACTTTAAAAATGCACATTTTATACAGTATCAGGGGATCCACATTATCACTTCAAAACCATGCACATTTGAAACAGTACCAGGGGGACCCACCCCATCACTGGAAAACCATGAACATTTCATACAGTACCAGGGGGACCAACCCCATCACAGCAAAAACATGATTTTTAAACTGTACCAGGGTGTCAAAGACACCGCACTGCACTAGCTCAGGCAGCAGTGATGGCAGATGCGTGGTAAAATTTGGGCTGGGGGATGTGATATTTACTGTCTGCTGTCCTGGCGCTCCATTGCCGTATCTGCTGCTGCAAAACCTTGTGCTGGTGATTGTTCTGCTGGTGCTGGTCCTCGTGCTGGTGATGGTCCTCGTCGTCTTGCTTTCTTGGCTGGATGCATGGTAATGACTGAGTGTCCCACTGCATGCTTTTATATATGTTTGCTGTGGGCTGGTATATCAATTGAAAAAACTGGATCCGGCCACCGAATCCGGCTTTTGCTGGATCCGCCGCATTGCGGCGCTCATAGACTTTCATTGCGACAAAAGCCGGAAGCGACGGATCCAGCGCTTCCGGCTTTTTCGCCAGAGACAAAAAATGTTACAGTAGCCGTTTTTTTCCAGACGCCGGAATGCGACCAGACACCGGATCCGGCAAAAACCGGACGCGCCGCAGGGACATGAGGCGCGATCCGGCGCTAATGTTACTCAATGGAAAAAAAACGGATCCGGCATTACATTTCGCCGGATGAGGTTTTACAAAAAAAGGCCGGAGCGCGCAAAACGGATGTGTGAAAGAGGCCTTAGATCCATGGTACAAGAGTCAATTTTGCCAGATGCTTCCCCTTCTGGAAAGGGACACGCGCATGCTGGAGTATCGAAACACGCTTCTAGACAATCTTAAGAGTGGTTTTCCCCAAGACAGCAGTGAGGCACAAAGTGTGCATCGCAGTTATAGACTTCCAACCCTGGGAACGTCGATTCGTCAACATAAAATAAATTAGCAGCTGCAGTGTAAGTGGCATAGGCATTTCTGTGAGTCGTTTCACACATTTTTTAGACTAGCCAGTGCACCAACATTACTGAGTACAAGTCTGATACAATGTGAAAGACTGGAGAGGATGGTGAAGGAGTATCTCAAGCTCAATATCCATGCCATCAGGGGGAATTTGGACCCTTTTGCATTTTTGTCTTCAAAAATGGAAGAGGTACCTGAGCTCGCCTGTCATGCCTTGGAGGTTTAGTCATGCTCGGCAGCCAGCGTTCTCTGGGAACATGTCTTCAGCACTGATGGTGGTGTCCTGACAGATAAGCGCATCCAATTCTCCCCTGAAAGTGTAGAACGCATAACTTTCATCAAGATGAACAAGTCTTGGATCTCCAATGACTTTTTCACCCAGTTGCAAACTAGGCAGGCTAGGCGATGGTGTAGTTTTTAAAATGGTGCATTGATCTTGCATTATTTGTTGTGGCTTCTGTGCCTGTTGTTACTACTGCTGCTGATGTTATAAACAATTTTTTGAAATGTGCAGACTCCAAGTTGGGTGTCCATCTAGTGGGTTGCCTGTAGTGGAAGGCGTGTCAGAGGCCCATTATACTATTTCTACTCTGGGGAAATTTATGTCACTTTATTGATGCAAGCTTACACCGGTTCATCACCCTCATTGTCTTTAGGCTGTGTTTCCACCATCAGGAAACACAGCGCTTTGGACGGAGCGGAAAGTCCGCTCTGCCCAAAGCCCCGCCCCCTAGTGAACGCGCGGTGAATCCGGATGTATTAATTGAACACATCCGGAATCACCGCAGGGCTACATAGCGTCGCCGCAAGGGAATAGGAAATGCTGCGATCTGAAAAGACGCGCAGCATGTCCGTTAATGCAGGTCTGCCGCCTGCGTATTTTTATGCATAGTGGAGACAGGATTTCTTGAAATCCCCTCCACTATGCTGTAACATCTGGACGCAGCGCACAGCGTCAAACACGCAGCATTTACTGAAGAAATCCGGATGGTGGAAACACACCCTAATTGTAATTTAAATTCAAAGCTCTAAATGCTGGCCCAGACCCTGACACCTCAAGCATGGCCCATGGCTGACTGTTGCTGTGCAATTATGAAATTACTGTGGGTGAATTGATCAGTCAACTACCTGTGTTACCATCTTTAAATTTTTCTAAGATTTATGGTCTACCAAGCTGATATTTGTGCCACCTAAGTGTGGCTGAGCAGAAAAGCAGTTTGATCTGTTGCATGAGATATCAGGGCTCCACACAAAGCAGGCTTACACCAGTCCCTCACCCACCTCATCTTAATTGAAACTTAAATTCAAAGCTGTAAATGCTGGCTCAGACCTTAATACCTCATGCATAGCCCATAGCTAACTGCTGCTGTGCCAGTATCAAATTTATTCTCTGGGTAAATTGATCAGTCAACTACATGAGTTACTATCCTTAAATTTTTCTTAAATTTGTGGTCTACAAAGCTGATGTTTGTGCCACCTGAGTGTGACTGAGCAAAAAAGCAGTTTGAGCTGTTGCATGAGGTATCAGGGCTCACAGCAAAGCAGGCTTACACCAGTCCTTCACTCACTTAATTTAAACCTAAATTCAAAGCTGTAAATGCTGGTCCAGACCCTGATACCACATGCATGGCCCATAGCTGATTTCTGCTGAGCCAGTATCAAATTTATACTGTAGGTGAATTGATCAGCAGTCAATTACCTTTGTTACTATCCTAACATTTTTCTCACATTACTGGTCTACCAAGCTGATATTTGTGCCACATGAGTATGGCTGAGCAAAAAAGCAGTTTGCGTTGTTGCATGAGGTATCAGGGCTCCCATCAAAGCAGGCTTACCCACCTTGTATTAATTGAAACTTTAATTTAAAGCTGTAAATACTGATCCAGAACCTGATACCTCATGCATAGTCCATAGCTGACTGCTGCTGATCCATTATCAAAATTATACTGTGGGTCAATTGATGCCTGTTGTCTGCCCTAATTTTTGGAAATGTTTGGATTCCAAGTTGGGTCTCCTTCATGTGTGTTGCCTGAATTTGGCAGTCCTCTCAGAGTACCAAGCCTACACCTGTCACACATCCATCTGTTACTGATCAATGTTTAAGCTACAAATGATCGTCCAAGCCCTATCCCAGGCCCTGTCCTATGCATTCATGCTGTTACTATTTGTACTCTGGGTCAATTGATGCCACTTTTCCTATTGTCTGCTCTATACTTGAGCTGAAGGTGTTGTTTATGCGTTTTGGTTTTGCCTTCCATTGAACTCAATGTGGTTCGGGTATGTTCAGCAAACATCTGGATGTTCGCCGAACCCAACCTTGAAAGTTTCGCTCATCTCTAGTTAAGATCTTCCATAATCACATTTGTACCAACCTAAGCATTTTGCACCATCAGATATGAGGCTGACCTTCCAACTTCTTAATAACACTGATGGATCAACAGATAACACACAAAACTACTTAATAACACTGATGGATCAACAGATAACACATAAAACTACTTTTTCAGTGTTTTCCTCTTTTGTAATTCTACCCAAAAGGTTTCAACTTCTTCCCAAATTTGCTTTTATAATACTGTGCCACCCCTGTGATTGTCACAGAGTACTGAGCAGCAGTAAAGTAGAGTAGTGGTCATAGGAGATTTATGCTCCTTTTAATCTAATGCAGGTTTAGCAATAATATCTATGTCTATAAAAGTAGTTGCAAACATTTTTTATTTTATTTACCGTAATCATGAATTTGAGATTTGCACACAAATTCTCACATGTAGTAGCAGTAAAAGTACAAACTGGAACCCCATTCAGTATCATTCTTTGCAGTTTACAATTGAACCTAAAAAAATAATTTAAATTCTTCCTATGAATGCAGCTTTTCTTGAAAGACTAACACGCAAATTTGGCGAGCATCCCCTTTCATTAGATTATGCTGGATATGAGACACTGTATGCAGCATGTGCTTTGCATCATTACTAGTAGAGTCTATGTCAAATCATTTAGTCCATGCTTCTTACAACTATATTGAATAATTTTCAATGTACTGTACTCTTACAATGAAAGTGTACAACCATTCATGTGAATCTTATGAGAGTAGTCACTATAGTAAAATGTAACATAGTACATAGTTATTAAGGTTGAAGGAAGACTTTAAGTCCATCTAGTTCAACTCATATCCTATCCTAACCTGCCCTAACATGTTGATCCAGAGGAAGGCAAAAAATACCCATATGGCAAACAGTAAGCTTCACATTGTGGAAAAAAAATTCCTTCCCGACTCCACAAACGGCAATCAGACTAACTCCCTGGATCAACGCAATATCTAGGAAACTAGTGAATATAACCTGTAATATTATACTTTTCAAGAAAGGCATCCAGTCTGTTGTGAACGTTCTGGAAACGACTTCTGAGCTGAGGCTCCCTTTGGTGGTTGCTGACGGTATTGAAGCTGTATTGAATGACAAGGCTTCCTCACCTGGAAGTGGGGACTGGCAATCAGTAGAGACGGACTGGGCTGATATAAGTAAGCTGCCTTCCCATGATCCTCACCGGTGATCAATTGTTGTTTCCTGGTCCATTTGGAAGTCAGCTGGTGTCTTGCTTTCGTCTGCTACTTTCAGATAAGTTATTTGCTGCTTGTTTCTATCGTGTTTGCTATTTTCATTTTTTTCTGCACTTTTGTGGGAGGTTAGCCGGGTTCCCTCCAGGGGCCTGTGCTACTCTCTGTTTTTCAGTAGCCACTGTTTATTTGTTCAATTGCTCTGTCCCTGCTATTTAAGTGGCTGCGGGTTAGCCGCTTATTCACACCAGAGATCTGATTTAGCGGGTGGTGAGATCGTGTGGTCTCAGCATTTTTGAAATCAGAAGTGTTAGAATTTTTCTAGGGTTTTTCTGGGTTGCAGATAGTATTCTGTCCTGTCCTATCTAGGCAGTGCTTGGCCCCAGCGTTTGCGCACTCTATTTTCTGCCTGCGTTTGTGTTTCATCTTGTCTAACCGCCATTATATGTGTGGGGGCTACCTATTCCTTTGGGGTGCTACTCCGGGGCAGTTAGCTTTCCTGTTTCTATCTTTAGGTGTAGCTAGCTCTCCGGCTGTGCCGAGGCATCTAGGTCACTGTAGGTACGTCCCACAGCTGCTTCTAGTTGTGCGGTTAGTTTAGGGATCTGAAACCCATTAGTTCCAACCTCTCTGGGTGTTTGGCTGCTTTGCTGTTTTTTGCACCTGTCCTCCTCGGCTACCAAATCATAACAGAATCACCGGCCATACTGTAAATTCTATGGTACTCAAAAGAAGGAAAAAATAGTTAAAAAAAAAAAGTAGTCAGAATTTTTTTTTTGTGTGTGTATTTTTTCCTCTTTATGTCTGGGGGCTGTAGGAGTTTTTCTGCAATGGAAATCAAGCACTTGTCCAATCGTTTGGAGCAGCTTGCTGCTGAAGTTAGGAGTATTGCTAGCTATCTCAATCGTTTGCCTGCTGTAGAACCTAAGATCCCTACTCCGGATTTTTTGGGGATCGGTCTAAATTTTTGAATTTTAAAAATAACTAAGTTGTTTTTTGCTCTGAAACCTAAGTCCTCGGTGAACGCAGCACAGCAGGTTCAAATTGTCATCTCCCTGTTGCGTGGCGACCCTCAGGATTGAGCTTTTACCCTGATACCTGGGGATCCTGTTTTGACTGATGTTGATGTGTTTTTTCAGGCTCTGGGGTTGTTGTACGTTGAACCTAATGTTACTGATCAAGCTGAGAAAACCTTGTTGGCATTGAATCAGGGTCAGGAAGCCGCAGAGCTATATTGTCAGAAATTCCGAAAGTGGGCAGTCCTTACTAAATAGAATGATGATGCCCTGGCAGCTCTTTTTCGGAAGGGTCTGGCAGAAGCCGTAAAGGACGTTATGGTGGGATTTCCTGTTCCCTCTGGTCTCAATGACTCTATGTCATTGGCTATTCAAATTGATAGACGTTTACATGAGCGTAGAAATATGCGAGAGGTGGTGATGCCTTGTGAGCAAACCTCTGAGCCATGCAGTGTGATGGAGTGGTTTCTGGGGCTCAGCGTCGAGAGTTTCGAAAGCGTAATAAGTTGTGCTTCTATTGTGGAGACGCTTCTCATACTATTTATCTGCCCTAAGCGGTGAAGACGTTTTGCGTGCTCGGTTGTTTTGGGTAATGTTCAGACTAAATTTCTTTTGACTGTTACCTTGATTTGCTCCATGTCCACATTTTCGGCTCAGGCTTTTGTTGATTCAGGAGCAGCGCTAAACCTGATGGATTTTGATTTTGCCAAACGTTGTGGTTTTCCCATGGTACCCCTGCGGAGGTCTATTCCTTTGCTGGGTATTGATTCTACCCCTTTGGCGGAGAATACACCCCAGTTTTCAACCCAGGTGATAATGCAGGTTGACCCGGACACCAAGAGAATTGTAAATTTTTGGTGTTACATAATTTACATGACATTATTGTACTGGTGTTGGGGTTCGAGTTCCCAATGCTGTGCAAGGGGAATCTCGAGCCATTCCCGCTGCGGTCCCCCATCCGTTTCCGGCCGCAGTGGAACTTGCTCAGCAGAGACGTCGGTCCCAGCGTCTTGCCAGTCTAATACTGTGCAGAGACTTGCTGTTGCCTCTCCTGGATCTTCGGTTATAACCAGTGCTGGAGCAGGCAGATTTGGGACTAAGTCCTCTGTTTCTTCTTTGGAACATGTCCAGGGCAAGATCTCCCATTGGAAATCAGGGGTCACATGCTCAGATACAGCTACGACTCCTATTGGTCCTCCAGGAAGGTCCTGTAGCTGTTTGTGATCTGAAGCAGCTTTCTATTGGTCCTTTCTGGAAGGTCTTCTACTCGTGGCTGCTATAAAAGGTTGTCCTAACCGCACGGCCGTGCGCTAGTATCAAACCTTTATGTGCTTTGCGCCAGTATGGTCATGCGTGTGTGTGGTTAGGGCGGCTGAAATACGCCATTACAATACCGACCTAATCGGTGAGGAGCTTGGTATGCTAGCTGGTCAGGGTCGGTGTCTTAGATGCCTTTAGAATACCGGCATAACCGGTGAGGAGTTTGGTTGCCGTATTCAGGGCCTGGCTTACAGACGCCATAGATAGCACATGACCACTTCCTATGTTCGCTTAGCAGTCAACTATGTACCTGGACACAGTGGGGTTTCTCAGCGGCTCTGTGACGCAACAGGGTTCGCTTTAAAACGCTAGTCAGCACCCTAGCGTTTTACTTTGCAGCTCACTGAAGCTAAGTGATGTTCGCACTTATCGCCATATAGCGCGGCGGCTTACCTGCTAGCGGCTCTGTGGATTAACAGAGTTTGCACTATCTGCCACAGCGCGCTACGGCGTTTATTTTTAGCGACTCTGTGGGATAACAGAGTTCGCTACTTACGCCATCTTACTAGAAAGCAGGCTCGCCTGCACGGTGGACCCCGTGCTGCGAACGCACCTCTCTACATTATTTATTAGGTGCGTTCCGCAGACCCTAACATAATACTAGCGCCAGGGACTGGCTAGTAAAATGGCGGATGAACAGCATTTACAGCGGTACATCCAGCAGCTGGAGGGTAGGTTGGCGGCTCTTGAGCGCACAACCTCAGATGTGGATGTTACCGCAGTCGCTGTTCAGACTGCTAGCGTAGCTGCAGCCAGTTTGTCCTCTGCCACCTCTGCCCCTACATTGTCCCACCTCCCGCTTCCAGACAGGTTTGCTGGTGACAGCAAGCAATGCAGGGGATTCGTGAGTCAGTGCTCCATACACCTTGAGCTTCTGGCTGCATGTTTCCCCACGGATCGGGCACAAGTGGGCTTTGTGATAGCTCTTCTGTCGGGCAGAGCGTTGGAGTGGGCAACGCCGCTGTGGGAGCGCGACGACCGTGTGGTGCAGAGCGCTCCTCGTTTTTGGAGGCTCTGAAAAAGGTTTTTCTAGGACCTCAGGTCACCCACGATACTGCTCCAACTGCTGGCAAGTACCCAGGTTCGGCTTTGGTCAGCCATTTTGCTGTCCAATTTCGGACTATGGCCAGATAAAGTCCTCATTCCCGAGTTCTGGAGAGGACTGGGGGTCATGTGAAGGACGCCTTGGCTACCAGGGAGATTCCTGCCACACTGGAGAAGCTTATCGCTATTTCACCCGCGTTGACCTCCGTTTCCACGAGCGGAGG
>JARQOD010007315.1:0-39601 GCA_033576555.1 Oophaga sylvatica | reverse complement strand
TTTTTAACCAGGAAGTGGCATAAAGGTCACCCAAAAGCAGTGTGAAAGACAGGTGGAAAGCATGCCAAGATGCATGAAAGCTGTGATTAAAAAATCCTCGTTATTCCACAAAATATTGATTTCTGAACTCTTCCTGAGTTAAAACATTAGTATTGTTGTTTCTAAATGATTATGAACTTGTTTTCTTAGCATTAATTGAGGTCTGCAAGCACTGCATTTTTTTGTTATTTTGACCATTTCTCATTTTCTGCAAAAAATACAAAATTTATTGCTTGGAAATTCCGAGACATGTTGTCAGTAGTTTATGGAATAAAGAGCAATTTACATTTTACTCAAAAATATACCTATAAAGAGAAAAATCAGACAAACTGAAAATTTTGCAGTGGTCAGGTCACTTAATTTTTGCCAGAGCTGTATATGTATTTATATTGTACAAATAGATAGATAGATAGATAGATAGATAGATATGATAGATAGATAGATAGATAGAAGAAAAGCCGGTAATTCATCTGCCGTGTTCTATAAAATCACTGCAGGAGCCGACAGGATAGAAGAGATGGATTACTTACAATAGATGCAAATAGAATAGGTAGATATATAGATGTCAGTGACAAATACAATTAGTACAGTGTGTGTGCAAATTACTGTAAATGTATTTAATTAATAAAAGATTATTTTTCGGAAATAAATGGCGTGGGCAATTTTCGTAACCAGCAGAGGGAAAGCCGATGGGTGGGGGCAGATATTTATAGCCTGGGAAGGGGGGTAATAAACATGGACTTTCCCAGGCTATTATATCAGCTCACAACTGTGTACTTAGCCTTTACTGGCCATTAAAATGGGGGACCCCCCAAAAAACAGCAAAGGCTATGCAGACAGCTGCAGGCTGGTATTAATAGCCTACGAAGGGGCCATGGATACTGGCCGCCTGGCTAAAACCATCAGCTCTCAACCGCCCCAGAGAAAGACATCTCTAAGATGCACCAATTCTGGCAATTAGCCTCGCTCTTCCACTTGCCCTGTAGTGGTGGCAAGTGGGGTAATAGTTGGGAGGGTTGATGTCACCTTTGTATTATCTAGTGACATCAAGCCCAAAGTTAGTAATGGAGAGACATCAATAAGACGCCCCCATTACTAACCCCATAGTCACATTGTAAGAAAAACACAGACACCCAGAAAAGTCCTTTAATTGAAAGACAGAGACAGGCTCCTTTAATATTCTTAATTAAACCATACTTCGATCTTGCCCAATCCCCAATACCCTCGTCATCTGCAAAAGAGGTAAAAAAGACAACAACAAAATTCGTCACCATTCCGCAGAGATTCTTTGAACCCATTAGTCCCACAACGAGTTCAGCTCTGCTACATCTAGATGGCAGGCTACATGGTGTGACAATGCAGCCTGTCATCCAGAGGAGAAACTGAGCACCGTGTGCTCAGTGTCTCTCTGTGAACTGCTATTCCCTGTCTGATGGCACCACAAGCGTGAGAAAGTTCTCCTGCTCGTGGTGCCATCTGACAGGTCCTGCAAGTTCACGGCCAATTAACTCACATCACCTATGTGATGCTGGCACGAGCGCCAAAGAAACAGGGCGAAACATGTGAGTTGGGGCCAGAGGTGGAATCTCTCGCATACTCTTTGAACTAGCGGCTGTAATAATAATAATAATCTTTATTTATATAGTGCCGACATATTCCGCAGCGCTTTACAGTTTAACAGTTTCAAAACACAAGTCATATGTAACACGTTGACAGTACAATAATTAAAGCAAAATAAGACGACCCTACCGTGAGAGCTCACAATCTACAATGAGGTGGGAGAGATACAAAGTACAGGTGTGTATTTACAATGTGTGTATTTACAATGATGGTCCAGCCATTTTGAGGGAGTGAGGGATGGATGGAGATAGTGAATGGGCTACACACACACACTTACACATAGAATGACTTTGATTAGTGAACGTGATAGGCCGCTCTGAACAAATGTGTTTTGAGGGAAACTATGCAAATTGTGGATAGTCCTAATTTCTTGGGGTAGAGCATTCCAAAGGATTGGCGCAGCACGGGAGAAGTCTTGGAGTCAGGAGTGGGAGGTACGGATTAGTTAGGGTAGTTAGGTTAGTCGAAAGTCTTTTGCAGAGCGCAGCAGTCGGTTAGGCCGATAGACAGAAATGAGCGAGGAGATGTAAGGGGGTGCTGCACTGTGGAGAGCTTTGTGGGTGAGAACAAGTGTTTTGAATTGGATGCTATAATGAAAGGGGAAGCCAGTGTAAGGACTAGAGAAGAGCGGACGCGTCCGAGTACATTATGGTATACCAATTTGACATGAGCAATCATTGTTAGAATATGCCCAACATTAACAGACCTTAGATACTTAATAGACTTTAGAAACACATCAGGAGTGACATAGGGGTCTGTATTATAATGTTGGCAAGTAGACACCACCATGTGGCAAATCCTGAATATTACATCTGAACTGAGCATAAGTTAATATTACCGTATTTTCAGGCGTATAAGACGGCTGGGCGTATAAGACGACCCCCCAACTTTCCAGTCAAAATATAAAATCTTCTTAAAAGTGGGGGGGTCTTCTTATACGTCGAGTGTGGTCTTATAGGGCGTTGCGGAGGAGTGGCCCCAATGACAAGGTGAGGGGGGCGTCCCACAGGGAAGGTGTATATGAAGTACCATTAACTCCTTGCGGTGTTCTGTGCGGCTGTCTGCGCTTGGAGGGGCGGCGGCGGCTCTTGATCAGCATTGGCGACTCGGCCGGCGGCACTTGATCAGCATTGGGGGCTCGGCCGGCGACTCTTATGCAGCGTTGGGGGTCTCCGCCGGCATTTCCTCAGAGCCGGAGGCCACAGCAGCTCCAGATCTGAATACTGAGCACCAGCGGCCATTTAATAATAATAATAATAATAATCTTTATTTATATAGCGCCATCATATTCCACAGCGCTTTACAGTTTAAGTTTGAAAACACAAGTCATAAGTAAAACGTTAACAATACAATAATTAAAGCAAAATAAGACGACCCTGCTCGTGAGAGCTTACAATCTACAATGAGGTGGGGGAGATACAAGTACAGGTGTGTATATACAATGGTGCATTTACAATGATGATCCAGCCATCTTGAGGGAGTGAGGGATGGATGGAGATAGTGAATGGGCTACACACACACACACTTACACATAGAATGACTTTGATTAGTGAATGTGATAGGCGCTCTGAACAGATGTGTTTTGAGGGAGCGCCTGAAACCATGCAAATTGTGGATAGTCCTAATTTCTTGGGGTAGAGCATTCCAAAGGATTGGCGCTGCGCGGGAGAAGTCTTGGAGTCGGGAGTGGGAGGTACGGATTAGTGCAGAGGTTAGTCGAAAGTCGTTTGCAGAGCGCAGCAGTCGGTTAGGCCGATAGATAGAAATGAGGGAGGAGATGTAGGGGGGTGCTGCACTGTGGAGAGCTTTGTGGGTGAGAACCAGTACTTTGAATTTGATCTATAATGAATGGGCAGCCAGTGTAAGGACTGGTGAAGAGCGGACGCGTCCGAGTACCGATTAGCCAGATGGATGACCCTGGCTGCTGCATTAAGGATGGACTGGAGAGGGGATAGTCGAGTATGGGGAGGCCAAGTAATAGAGCGTTGCAGTATTCCAGGCGGGAGTGGATTAATGCTACAGTGAGGGTTTTTGTTTTTCCATGGTGAGAAAAGGGCGGATTCTAGAGATGTTCTTTAGGTGTAGGCGGCAAGAGCGGGCAAGAGATTGTATATGGGAGGTGAAGGAGAGATTGGTGTCAAACATAACACCCAGACAGCGAGCCTGCTGCCGGGGTGTTATTATGGTGCCACCCACGGAGAGGGAAATGTCAGATTTAGGGAGGTTAGTAGACGGCGGTAGCAGAAGAAGTTCAGTTTTGGAGAGGTTAAGTTTCAGATAGAGAGCGGACATGATGTTGGAGACTGCGGACAGACAGTCGGTGGCGTTCTGTAGTACAGTGGGGGTAAGGTCGGGGGATGACATGTATAGTTTTGTGTCATCAGCATAAAGATGGTACTGAAAGCCAAATCTGCTGATGGTCTGTCCAATTGGGGCAGTGTAGAGAGAGAAGAAAAGGGGGGCCAAGGACTGAGCCCGGGGTAAACTGACAGTGAGAGGAAGAGGAGATGACGTGGAGCCAGAGAACGAAACACTGAAGGAGCGGTCAGAAAGATAGGAGGAGAACCAGGAGAGAACACTGTCCTTAATACCTAGTGACTGGAGCCTAGACAGTAGGAGACTGTGGTCAACCGTGTCGAAAGCTGCAGAAAAGTTGAGAAGAATGAGCAGAGAGTGGTCGCCGTTACGTTTTGCTGTCAGAAGGTCATTGGTCCTTTGATGAGAGCAGTTTCAGTTGAATGTAGGGGTCGGAAGCCAGACTGTGAAGGTTCTAGGAGCGAGTGAGTGGAGAGGTAACAGGTAAGGCGGGAATAGACTAGGCGCTCCAAAAGTTTAGAGATGAAGGGGAGATTGGAGACCGGTCTGTAGTTGTTTGTGCAGGAAGAGTCAAGAGCGGGTTTCTCTAGTAGTGGAGTAATGATGGAGTGTTTGAAGGAGGATGGGAAAATGCCAGAGGAGAGTGAGAGATTAAAGATTGTAGTTAGGTGAGTTGTGACAACTGGAGAGAGGACTGGAGGAGGTGTGAGGGAATGGGGTCGGTACTGCATGTAGTCGGACGAGAGGAAGAGAGGAGTCTGGAGACTTCTTCTTCTGTGATGGGATCAAATGTGGAAATTGAGCCAGGGAAATGCAGGGAGGGATGGAGTCACAGCACTTGGTGGTTGAGAGCAGATTTCCTGACGGATAGTATTTATTTTTCTATAAAGTGGGAGGCCAGGTCGTCAGCACAAATGTCTGTGATAGGGGCTTGTGCTTTTGGCCTGAGGAGGGAGTGAAAAGTGTCAAAAAGTTTCTTGGGGTTGTTGACTAGTGAGGAGATCAGGGTGGTGAAGTAGGTCTGTTTGGCGAGGTGAAGGGCAGCATTATAAGTTCTTAACATGAATTTAAAGTGGATGAAGTCTTCTGGTGTGCGAGATTTTGCCAGAGGCCACCGCATCGCAGCAATGGAGCTGCGGTGGCCTCCGGGCTCTGAGGAAATGCCGGCGGAGACCCTCAACGCTGCATAAGGAGCCACCCGGGTGAGCCCCAATGCTGATCAAGAGCAGCCGCCGCCGCCCTCCCAAACACAGACAGCCGCACAGAACACCGCAAGGAGGTAATGGTACTTCATATACACCTTACCTGTGGGACGCCCCTCACCTCATCATTGGGACCACTCCTCCGTACCGCCCTATAAGACGATACCGGCGTTATAAGACGACCCCGACTTTCCAGAGGATTTTCTGGGGGGTTAAAAAGTCGTCTTATATGCCGGAAAATACTTTATTTGCCACTTTAGCTGTATAATTTCTGGTACGGCTGGGCTGACAGATCATTGTTTGCACATATATTACGTTAGAGTTTGCTTACAGACCTTTTTCTGCTACGAGCTGGTTCAATGATAAAGGATTTAGCAGGTGCACAAAAACTGTGATATTTATTATATACATGACTCTTTAGGATTTGTTAATTTTTCCTTTTCCCCTTTTTTTGTGGGTTTCAAGCTTAATTGCTCTCCTTGCTGCTACCTATTCTATATTTATTGAGAGTATTTCCCAGCTCCCTTTTTTCTCTTACACCTTTTCCTGTTTTTAACATGTTATTATTTTTACTGATGTAATAATAAAAAAATTATTAATTTTATCCAATTTTATCTTGTCACTTCTAATTTTTGCACAGAGGCACCTAAAATTTGGATTCATTTGGCAATTAATTTTGTTTATACATTTGTGCTGTTATAGAAGTGCCACTCATTCAAATGAGTAATTATTAATTTAGGACAACCGATTTATATTCAATGTTCTAATTGTATTTGTCTCTGACATCTATATATCTACCTATTGTATGTGTATTTACTGCATGTAACCATCTCTTCTATAATGTCGGCTCCTGAACTGATATTACAGAACACCGGCATATGAATTACCAGCTTTTCTTCTATCTATGCAATATAGATACTTATATATTACACAGGGTGGTCCAAAAGTGGTGGACAGAAATAATAACATTTATTTTGATTTATATATAAAATTATATTCACTAACACAAGCATGTGTACTCTACAACTCTGTGAAGAATGAGAAGTGGAATCTGATTGGTTGCTAAGGGCAACTGAGTCAGTTTCACTTTACACCATGTTTGATAAATCTCCCCCTTCATAACCCTATTACACATATGTCCACCTACTTTTGGACCACCCAGTATTCATGTATGTGTGTCACTGACATCTATATATCTATGTATTCTATATGTATATATCTATTCTATCTATTGTATTCTAACCTGTCACTCTGTGATTTTACTGTATGCGGTAGATGAATTGCCGGCTTTTATTCTATCTATCTATCTATCTATCTATCTATCTATCTATCTATCTATCTATCTATCTATCTATCTATCTATCTATCTATCTAATTATCTAGCTAGCTATCTATTATACTATATATATTTGTGTGTGTTTTGAAGAATATTTCCTTTGAAAACAATGTGTAAATTACATAGAGAATTGCTGTATGTTAAGGGTATACCACACTAAACGAGATCGCTAACGAGATCGCTAACGAGATCGCAAAAACGTCACTATTTAGCGATCTCGTTAGCGACCTCGTTGTGTGTGGCATGTAGCAACGATGTGGTCCTGCTGTGATGTCGCTGATCGTTCACTAGCGTTCTGTACTTTTTTGATCGTTGGCGTCCCGCTGGTGAGCCTATATCGCTGTGTTTGGCACCTTTTGCGAACGACGAGCGACCTCGTTTGTGACGCATATGACAGCGGCGCAGGTGGGACTAGGGTTTTTAGCGTCACGGAGTGGATCGCAATATCTGTAAGTTCTCTTTTGCGTCACAGAGAGGATCGCAGAAGTTGCAAAGCAGGCTAGCAGGACGCAGAGAGCAGGAGCGATGCTGGAAATTCCTATGAATCAGAAGCGCTCAGTACATGCTAATGACAGATACTAACGACCGCCAAAGTCGTTAAAGAGATCGCTGACCGCTGATGTGTCGTTTATGAGATCTCCTGTTTGGCAGCTACTAGCGACCTAAAAGAGATCACACCAACGATCTCGTTAGCTTGCGTCTTATCGTGATCGCTAATGAGATCGCTAAGTGTGGCAGTACCTTTAAAGTATGTAAAACGCATTGCAATCAGATAGCAATCGCACTGCATTTGGATGTAAATTGGATGGTAGGTGTGAGAAATCGGATTGTACTCGCATGACCCTCACATGACACGCACATTACACTCCTGCGACTCTCGGCAGGAAGACTCGGACTGATTTTTCATACGTTTAGTGTGACTCCAGCCTTAGGCCGGGTTCACACTTGCGACTGCAATGCGAGAAACTCGCATCAATACCCGGCACTGCCACGGCACTCAGGATCGGAGTGTGCGGCTGCATGTATTGCTATGCAGCTGAGCGCTCCTGTCTGAGTGCGGGTATTGATGCGAGAGACTCGCGTGTGTTTCTTGCATTGGAGTTGCAAGTGTGACCCGGCCTTAGGTTACAAGTCTGCCGTCTCGCTATGTGATTTTAGACTTGTGAATCCTCACAGTGCTCCTAGAGCGGGTCGTCATGTGACCGCAATTATGCGATTTGCATACTTTCAGCTACATTCCAACTAGACATGTCTGGCCTTGCTCAAAAACACATTGCATTGAGCAAATCCACGCGGGCACTGGAGAATCTTCACAGCGCACGGTGAGAATTCAGACATCTGCAGTCAAATTGGTTGACTGCAGACTTATACCCTAAGGCCAGACAACCCCTTTAAACAAATTGACAGCCTCACGTACGTGTGATTCTGACTACTTTGACTACTTGTGCATCACTACAGTTAAGAAGGATTTTTGACAGATCAGCAATCTTCATTGTGACTAAAAAACAAACCTTAAAAAATGAACAGTTTCATTTATTTATTTTTTTATACAAGATGTTAAACTCGATGGACTTATGTCTACCTTCAGCTATAAAAAATATGAAACTATTTCTGTAAAATACATTAATGTAATTTAAAAAACAGCACCAGGATGCATCCTAAATCCACAACACAAATGGCACAAATACAACCATTGTAAATTATCATTTGGCTCGACCCCAGTTGTGATAAGTTTACAGTGTACAACCTCTTCCACACCATGGTCAACCCTTCATAAAGCACTACTCCAGTGATTTTTTATTTTATTTTACTGCGAGTTCCCTGCCTTTAGTAATATATTTACCAGCCTTCATCTTTTTATTGACACTACGGTCATCTTCTTCTGTTTGTGACATGCCAGATCGCTCCAGTGTTTACTGGGTGATCTAGAAGTCACAACATCACTTAAGGCTCTCATAGACTTACATTGAGAGCTTGTGACCATTACCTCTGACTTCCCATCAGTCAGAATCTGCAGTCACAAGATGGTGGAGATGGATCGGAGCATCGCCAGGAAGAGCTGTAGACAACAGCTGGTAAGTACAATACTAGGGTCAGGTATGTAGATTAGTTGCGCCACTCCAGTGCTGAAAAAAATGCTGAAGTGGTGCTTTAAATACTATATTCCCCTTTAAAATAAAAACACCATGTACTCACTTCTTTTTATTCTTATTCATTCTAGCAATGTCAAAACTGTTTCTCAATGGGCACACATGACATTATTATGTTGCATGAGCTCTGCAGCCAATTAGTGACTGCTATTTAGCTTTTGTGTGCTCACTTCCTCAGACGTCGGGGAGGAGTCAACGCTGCAGGTCAACAGCAGGCACTGATTGGCTGCAGGGCTCACATGACTTAACAAAGTCAAATGAACCCAAGGAGACTCGTTGCTAACATTGCTAGAGTGGAACCAGCACAGGAGTTGAGTATATGATGTTTTCATTTCACAAGGAGCAAGACAGTATTTAAGAAGGGGTTGTCTAGGAAGTGTAAAACCCTTTAATGTTTTCTAATTCCGGAATTGGTAGGTTTCACGATTGTCCTTTTCTCCAAGGGCCCCGTCTCACATAGCGAGATCGCTGCTGAGTCACGAGTTTTGTGACGCAACAGCGATCTCAGCAGCGATCTCGCTATGTCTGACATGTATCAGCGATCAGACCCCTGCTGTGAATCGCTGGTCGTGTCAGAAATGCCTGGACTTTTTTTTTATCGCTGGTCTCCCGCTGGCCAGCACGCATTGCTGTGTGTGGCAGGCAGGAAACCAGCGATCAGCTGGTAACCAAGGTACACATCGGGTTTCCAGGCATCACGCAGCGCCTGGAAACCGATGTGTACCTTGGTTACCAGCTCCCTGCATCAGCGGGCTGGTATCCAATGTACACTGTGGGTAACTAAGCGACGTTACCCGCAGTGTCGCTGTCCTGATCGCTGCCTGAGCTGCCTGTTTGGCAGCTCAGCAGCGATCATGTAGCGACACACCAGCGATCCTGACAAGTTCATATCATTGTCGGGATCGCTGGTGCGTCGCTATGTGAGACGGGGCCCTAACTTCAGTCATGAAGGAGTTTCACTCACTTAATTTGTTTAAGGTGTCAAACAAAAACTGACCAGGTCAAATATTTGAGTTTAGCTTGGTGCAATTCTAAAGTCCCACCATCCTTAGAAGCATAAAAAGGCATCTAGTTGAAACACTAGTTTTGTTGTAGTACCTGTAGTAAGCACCAAGGCATTTTTTTTTTTTTAAAATAGTCACTACAACAGCAAAACCTTTCCCTACATTTACGTTTTTAATATATAGTCACAAGTGCTGGTAAAAATGTATCCAACCTCTTCTTGATGGCGCAAAGTGTTGTTTCGTAATAGGTCTGATGAGTTCTACAAATACAGGTTTATGCTGTAAAGTAATTACACTGCAAGATCATGTTGAACATTTTGCACACTGCCGATTACCTGATAAACGCGCAAAATGGTACACAAAAGATCATCAAATTTGACAGCGCATCATGCTGTGTAAAAAGGACTTATGCTGCATAAAGCAATGGAAGCCTATGAGCACTAAACAATACACTGTGTGCAGAATTATTAGGCAAGTTGTATTTGAGAGGATTCTTTTTATTATTGAACAACAACTATGTTCTCAATCAACCCAAAAGACTCATAATATCAAAGCTTAATATTTTTGGAAGTTGAAGTGTTTTTTTTTTTTAGATTTGGCTATCTTAGGAGGATATCTGTTTGTGCAGGTAACTATTACTGTGCAGAATTATTAGGCAACTTAATAAAAACCAAATATATAACCATCTCACTTATTTATTTTCACCAGGTAAACCAATATAACAACACAAAATTTAGAAATAAACATTTCTGACATTCAAAAACAAAAAAAAGATCAGTGACCAGAATTGCCACCTTTCTTTACGATGACACTCAAAAGCCTTCCATCCATAGATTCTGTCAGTTGCTTGATCTGTTTACGATCAACATTGCGTGCAGCAGCCACCACAGCCTCCCAGACACTGCTCCGATAGGTGGACTGTTTTCCCTCCTGTAGATCTCACATTTTATGAGGGACAACAGGTTCTCTATGGGGTTCAGATCAGGTGAACAAGGGGGCCATGTCATTATTTTTTCTTCTTTTAGACCTTTACTGGGCAGCCACGCTGTGAAGTATTTGGATGCATATGATGGAGCATTGTCCTGCATGAAAATCATGTTTTTCTTGAACGATACTGACTTCTTCCTGTACCACTGCTTGAAGAAGGTGTCTTCCAGAAACTGGCAGTAGGTCTGGGAGTTGAACTTCACTCCATCCTCAACCCGAAAAGGTCCCACAAGTTCATCTTTGATGATACCAGCCCATACCAGTACCCCACCTCCACCTTGCTGGCGTCTGAGTCAGAGTGGAGCTCTCTGCCCTTTACTGATCCAGCCACGGGCCCATCCATCTGGCCCATCAAGAGTCACTCTCATTTCATCAGTCCATAAAACCTTAGAAAAATCAGTCTTAACATATTTCTTGACCCAGTCTTGACGTTTTATCTTATGTTACTTGTTCAAAGGTGGTCGTTTTCCAGTCTTCCTTACCTTGGCCATGTCCCTGAGTATGGCACACCTTGTGCTTTTTGATACTCCAGTAACATTGCAGCTCTGAGATATGGCAAAACTGGTGGCAAATGGCATCTTGGCAGCTTCACACTTGATTTTCCTCAATTCATGGGCAGTTATTTTGCACCTTTTTTTTATCAACACGCTTCTTGCTACCCTGTTGGCTATTTGCCATGAAACGCTTGATTGTTCGGTGATCACGATTCATAAGTTTTGCAATTTCAAGACTGCTGCATCCCTCTGCAAGACATCTCACAATTTTTGACTTTTCAGAGTCCGTCAAATCTCTCTTCTAACCCATTTTGCCAAAGAAAAGGAAGTTGCCTAATAATTAAGCACACCTTATATAGGGTGTTGATATAATTAGACCACACCCCTCCTCATTAAAGAGATGCAAATCACCTGATTTACATAATTGACTGTTATGATTTGGTAGCTGAGGAGAGCAGGCAAAAAAAGGAAATACACCAGAGAGGTTGGAATCTATGGGATTGCAGTACCCTGACTAACCACCACAACTAAAGGCAGCCGTGGAGCGTACCTACGTTGGTCCTAGACGCCTCGTCACAGCCTGAGAAGCCAACTACACCTAAAGACAGAAAGAGGAAAAACTATCTGCCCCGGAGCAGATCCCCAAAGAACATAGAAAGCCCCCAAACATGTAATGGCGGTTAGACAAGAAGAAATACAGACACAGACAGAAAATAGTATGAGCAAACGTTGGGGCCCAAACTTCCTAAATAGAAAAGGATAGGAAGGACACTTACTAGGACACTTACTACAATCCAAAAAACCCTGAAAAGTACCAACACTACTAATACAAAAACACCTGAGATCACACGACCTCTACCACCTAAATTAGTTCTCTGGTGTAACAAAACTAAACAGCAGCCACTGAAAAAACTGGAAAAGGCAAATGAACAAACAACAGTGGCTGAACTAAACTGAGAGGAGCACAAGCCCCGGAGGGGACCCGGCAGACCCCCGCAGAAGTGCAGGACAAAATGCAAAAAGCAAGCACAAAAAACTAAAAGAAGAAAATGTCTTATCTGTTAGCAGAAGATGCAGGCACGAAACAGCAAGCTACAAAGTGAACAGGAATCAAAGATGAGACCAGAACAATTGATCACCGGCAACCCTGATGGGAGGGAACCTCCCTTATATAAGACCAGTCAGTAACACCTGATCGCCAATCTTCACAATCTTCATTGGATAGTTCAGTACTGTTTGTAACCACCAGAGGGAGCTTCTGCTCAGAATTCATCTCTAGCACATTCACAACAGTACCCCCCCTTGAGGAGGGGTCACCGAACCCTCATTTGAGCAACCAGGTCGGTCAGGATGAGCTCTGTGATACGCATGGATGAGTCTCCTAGCATGGATGTCCGAAGCAAACACCCAAGAATTGTCCTCCTGACCATAACCTCTCCACTTAACCAAATACTGGAGTTTCCGTCTAGAAAAACGAGAATTCAATATTTTCTCAACCACATACTCCAGATTGCCCTCAACCAAAACAGGGTCAGAAGGCACAGCCATAGGAACCACTGGCTCGACAAACCTCTTCAATAAGGACTTGTGGAACACATTATGGATCTTAAATGTCCCTGGAAGAAGTAAACGAAAGGAAACAGGATTAAGAATCTCCATGATCTTATAAGGTCCAGTGAACCTAGGCTTAAACTTAGGAGATGCAACTCTCATAGGGATATTTCTCGAGGACAACCAGACCAAGTCCCCCACTTCAAACCGAGGACCATCAGTCCTATGCCGGTTGGCAAACCGCTGGGCCCTCTCCTGAGAGAGGGACAACCTCTCCACTACCTGGTCCCAAATCTGCTGCATACGCTCCACAACAGAGTCAACACCTGGACAGACAGAAGTCTCCGTCTGTCCTGAAGAAAATCGAGGGTGAAACCCAAAATTGCAGAAAAATGGAGACATCAAAGTGGCAGAGCTAGCCCTATTATTAAGAGCAAACTCAGCCAAAGGCAAAAAAGAGACCCAGTCATCCTGATCAGCAGACACAAAGATAAGTCTCCAATGTCTGGTTTGTTCTCTCAGTTTGTCCATTGGTCTGAGGATGAAAAGCCAAGGAGAAAGACAATTGAACACCAAGTTTAGAACGAAAAGTCCTCCAAAATCTGGAAACAAACTGGACTCCTCTGTCAGACACAATGTTCTCAGGAATGCCGTGTAACTGAACCACGTGCTGAAGGAACAAAGGCACCAATTCAGAGGAGGAAGGTAGGCACAAGATGTATCATTTTGGAAAACCTATCACAAATCACCCAGATAACGTTCATTCTCTGAGAAAGAGGGAGGTCGGAAATGAAATCCATAGAGATATGGGTCCATGGTCTCTTGGGCACAGGCAATGGCATCAACAAACCACTAGAGCGAGAGCAAGGCTTGGAGCGAAAGCAAGTCCCGCAGGACTGCACAAATTCCCTGACGTCAAGAGACAAAGTAGGCCACCAAAAGGACCGACTAACCAAGTCTCTGGTACCAAAAATTCCGGGATGACCGGCCAACGCGGAACAATGAATCTCAGACATCACACTCTTTTTCCACCGGTCTGGGACAAACAATTTCCCAATAGGGCAGCGCTCGGGTTTAACCTCCTGACACCCTTCCAGAGCCAGTCTCAAATTGGGCGAGATGGCGGAAAGAACTACACCCTCTTTCAAAATAACAGCAGGATCAGATAACTCAGGAGAGTCCGCAAGGAAACTCCTCGAGAGGGCATCCGCCTTAACATTCTTAGTGCCAGGAAGAAAGGAAACCACAAAATTAAAACGTGTGAAAAACAAGGCCCACCTGGCCTGTCTAGGATTAAGTCGCTTGGCTGATTCCAGATAAACCAGATCTTATGGTCCGTGAGGACCACCACCTGATGTTTGGCTCCCTCCAGCCAATGTCTCCACTCTTCAAAAGCCCACTTCATGGCCAATAACTCCCGATTACCCACGTCATAATTACGTTCAGTTGGAGAAAATTTTCGAGAGAAAAAGGCACAAGGGTTACTTTTAGAGGTCTCTGGATCTCTTTGGGACAAAACGGCACCTGCCCCAATTTCAGAGGCATCAACCTCCACCTGAAATGGCAGAGAAACATCAGGCTGCCGTAGAACAGGAGCAGAAGTGAATCTCTGCTTAAGTTCCTGAAACGCAGAGACTGCCTCAGGAGGCCAATTCACCACATCAGAACCCTTTTGGTCAAATCAGTCAATGGTTTAACAATAACAGAGAAATTACCAATAAATTTACGATAAAAATTGGCAAAACCCAAAAATCTTTGAAGAGCCTTTAATGAAGTAGGTTGGACCCAATCACAGATGGCCTGAACCTTGACCGGGTCCATTTCAATAACAGATGGGGACAAAATGAATCCCAGAAATGAGATCCTCTGTACGCCAAAAAGACACTTTGATCCCTTCACATACAGAGCATTCTCTCTCAAAATCTGGAAACAGTCGAACATGTTTCACATGAGAGTCCCAGTCATTGGAAAAAATCAAGATATCATCCAAATAAACAATCAGAAATTTATCCACAAAATCCCTGAAAATGTCATTCATGAAGGACTGGAAGACGAAGGAGCATTAGTGAGCCCAAAGGGCATCACTAGGTACTCAAAATGCCCCTCTGGGGTATTAAATGCCGTCTTCCATTCATCCCCGTGCTTAATGCGAATAAGGTTATAGCCCCCCTGAGGTCAAGCTTGGTAAACCAAGTAGCATTTTCACCCTGGAAAACAGGTCAGAAATCAAGGGTAACGGATATTGATATTTCACATGATATTGTTCAAGAGACGATAATCAATACACGGCCTTAATGAACCATCCTTTTTGGCCACAAAGAAAAAACCGGCACCCAAGGGTGAAGAGGATGGTCTGATATGACCCTTCTCCAATGACTCCTTGATATAAGACCGCATAGCGTCATGTTCAGGTACAGACAAGTTAAAAAGGCGACCTTTAGGGAATTTACTACCAGGCACTAATTCAATAGCGCAGTCATAGCTCCTATGGGGGGGCAAGGATGCAGATTTACTTTCGCTAAACACATCAGAAAAATCAGTCAAAAAGTCAGGAACATCCTGAGCCTGGGGGAGGCAGAAAAAACAGGAGTGTTGGATTAAACAGCCATGGTACACGCCCCAAACAGGTTAGAGACTTAACAAGGAACCAGTCAAAATTCATGCGATTATGAGACCTGTAAAAGGAAACCAGTCGATATGTCATCAGATTATACTGTCATGTGTGCATCGCCACGAAGATCGTCGCGTTGCACATTCTGACTTCTCACAGCTGAGTTGCTGTTTCTTTGTGTTTGGCAGTTAGGGAGTTAATTCTGTCTGTGCTCAGTTCTGGGACTGGGTGCAGTTTCTCCCGGCTGCAATTAATTATTTGTTGATTGGTTTCCTTTAAATCTCTGGTTGTCTGTGTTGGGAGTTGCCAGTGAAATTCTTCATGCAGACCACAGATAGGATTGTATCTGTATAGACTTAAGTTAAAGAGCTCCTTAGTTGTTTTAAGCTCACCTTGCTTAGAGTTTAATATCCCAGATCATTTATGTTCCTTCTGTGTTTGAGTGTGTATGCAAGTCTGTGTTTTCTCCAGTCTGTCTTATATGTCTAATCTGTGTATTTAGCAGAGATCAGCCCATATCCCTTTGGTGGTAATCAGTATCCTTCTTAGGACTGATTACAGGGTTCAGGGACTGATAGGAGACAGGGTTAGGCTGGAGACTTGGACCTCTGAACCATTATCAGTACCTCCAAGGTGAGGGATTAGTTAGGACCCCAGTTTAGGGTCAGGTTAGACCCCCGGTCCTCCTCTTTCCTGTGACAGTGTATCAAGTCCTCAAGATTAACCCTGAGTTCAACGGATATCGTGTCAGGTAAATCTATTCTATATTTACATGCTGATGTTGCTAATCTATATGTTGTATAGAGTGTTGTTCTTTTAAGAATAGTTTACTGACATCGTACACATATCATAAGACCGCGTGACATTTTCACTGGCCAAAAAATTATTCCCAGTTGCCATGGATCCAGTAGCCCAGCTGGCTCTGCAGTTGCAGGGATTATCCATGGAGCTGACGGACATTAAGTCCAAAGTTTTGTCTCCCTCGGAGCAAACCAGATTTGAACCTAAAGTAGCTCTCCCGGACAGGTTCACTGGTGGGCGAGACAAATTTTTTACCTTCAGGGAAGCATGTAAATTGTATTTTCGGCTTCGGCCTCGATCATCAGGGAGTGAAGAGCAGAGAGTGGGAATTGTTATCTCGCTCCTACAAGGGGACCCTCAATCCTGGGCCTTCTCCCTTCCTCCGGGATCCCCGGCTCTACAGTCAGTAGATCGATTTTTTACTGCCCTGGGTTTGGTATATGATGACCCAGATCGGGTCTCTCTTGCTGAGACAAAATTACGTAAGATACAGCAGGGAGATCGTCCGGCGGAGGAATTTGCTTCTGAGTTCCGTAGATGGGCCACAGATACTCAGTGGAATGACCCAGCTCTTAGAAGCCACTTTTGTCATGGGCTTTCTGACAAATTAAAGGACGTTTTGGCTCAGTATGATTCTCCTCCATCACTGAAGGCTGCTATGGCCCTAGCTATCCGTACTGATAGACGGCTCCGGGAGAGGTGCGAGGTAACTCCGCCCCCTGTTGTTACTCCACCTACTACTAAAGTCCCTTATGTTGAGGTTCCCCTTGTCTGTTCGGAGGAGCCTATGCAGTTGGGAGGGACATCATTTCGTAGGAGGGGATTGGCGGTACCCGCAGGACTAGAAGGTGTTTCTTCTGCGGGAAAGAGGGACATTTTGTTGGGGGATGTCCATCCCGTGCCTTGTTGAGCAAAAAGTCGCCGGAAAACTGTTAATCCCAGGTTGTGTGGTGGACGACAACCTGGGAGTATGTATTTCGTCCGCTAGTTCTTCTCAGTTCCTTGTACCAGTGGAGGTGGTGGTTGGTACGAGAGTGGAGAGATTTTCTGTTCTTCTTGATAGTGGGTCCGGGGCTAATCTGGTTGACGCTCAGTTTGCTCAGGCTCAAGGTATGCATCTGAGTGTATTGGTCAAACCGATCCCTATATTCTCCATTGACGCCAGGCCTCTCGGCCAAGGTAGCTTTGTTCATGAGGTTCATAACATTGACCTTCGGGTAGGGGCAATACATAGGGAACTATTATCTTGTTATGTGTTGGAGGGTCTACCTACTCCTATTGTGTTGGGACTTCCTTGGTTGGTTAAACATAACCCTGTGATTAATTGGCAGTCCAGAGATATAAGCCAATGGGGGGAGTTTTGCAAAAGTAACTGCATGAACACAGTCATCAGTGCGGTCGTGCCTAGTACTTTGCCTCCTTTTTTGGAGGACTTTGGGGATGTGTTCTCTGAGGAGGGTGTCAGGAGTTGCCTCCTCATCGCGTGTATGACTGCTCTATTAATTTACTTCCTGATGCTAAGTTACCTGAAGCTAGGTTATATAACCTTTCTGGTCCTGAGAGGCAGGCTATGAAAGATTATATTTCGGAAAGTCTGGCCAAAGGGCATATTAGACCTTCATCTTCCCCAGTGGCCGCGGGGTTCTTCTTTGTGAAGAAAAAAGATGGAGGCCTACGCCCTTGCTTGGATTTCCGCGAACTTAATCGGATTACTGTTCGAGATCCGTATCCACTCCCTCTGATTCCTGATCTCTTCAATCAAATTGTTGGCGCCAAATGGTTCTCTAAATTGGATCTCAGGGGGCGTATAATCTGATTAGGATAAAAGAGGGGGATGAGTGGAAAACGGCGTTTAACACGCCGGAGGGACATTATGAGAACCTTGTCATGCCTTTTGGTCTGACTACTGCACCAGCAGTATTCCAACATTTTGTTAATGACATTTTTCGTCATCTGGTGGGGCTGTTTGTGGTCGTATATTTGGATGACATTTTAATTTACTCACCAGATCTTGTGTCTCACCAGGAGCATGTGAGACAGGTGTTGCAGATCTTGCGAGACAATAAACTATACGCCAAACTGGAAAAGTGTGTATTCGCCGTACAGGAACTTCAGTTTTTGGGTTTCTTGGTGTCAGCCTCCGGTTTCCGTATGGACCCTGAAAAGGTGAGAGCAGTGCTTGAATGGGATCAGCCAGAGGATCTTAAGGCTCTGCAGCGTTTTCTGGGGTTTGCTAACTACTACCGGAAATTTATTTGTAATTTCTCATCTGTTGTCAAACCTCTCACTGACATGACAAGAAAAGGGACGGATTTTTCTAAATGGTCGGACAAAGCTTGCCAAGCTTTTTCCTCTTTGAAAAAATGTTTTGCTTCGGCACCCGTTCTCATCCAACCAGATGCATCACAGCCGTTCGTTGTGGAGGTGGACGCGTCTGACGTAGGGGTGGGTGCAATATTGTCCCAGGGTCCGTCCCCTGGTAAATGGCATCCGTGCGCTTTCTTTTCTAAAAAATTGTCGTCCGCCGAAAGGAATTATGATATCGGCAATAGGGAACTTTTGGCCATTAAGTTGGCTTTTGAAGAATGACGTCACTTTTTGGAGGGGGCAGTCCACCCGGTCACCGTCATTACTGATCACAAGAACCTGCTGTATTTGGAATCTGCTAAGCGTCTGAATTCCAGACAAGCTCGATGGTCGTTGTTTTTTACCAGGTTTAATTTTGTTGTCACTTATCGCCCTGGATCTAAGAATGTTAAGGCGGATGCCTTGTCTCGCAGTTTTCCAGGGGCCGGGAAAATGGATGACCCGATTCCTATCCTTCAGGAGGGGGTGGTAGTGTCGGCTGTATGTTCTGAGCTTGAGGAGGAGGTGTTAGAGGCTCAGGGGGACGCCCCTGCAGGACCTCCAGGGAGACTGTTTGTCCCAAATCAGTTGAGACAAAAGGTTATTGAGGCACATCATAATTCTGCTTTAGCAGGACATCCAGGGAGTAAGGCTACTTTAGATCTCCTTTCTCGCCGGTTTTGGTGGCCTAACGTTAATAAAGATGTTTTAACTTTTGTCGCGTCCTGTGGGGTTTGTGCTCGCTCTAAGACCCCTCATACCCGTCCGTCTGGGACCCTCTTACCCTTGAAACTTCCGGAGCGTCCATGGACTCATTTGTCTATGGACTTCATCACGGACCTTCCTCAGTCGTCAGGGAAGACTGTCATACTGGTGGTTGTTGACAGGTTCAGTAAGATGGCACATTTCATTGCTCTTCCTGCCCTCCCTAATAGTGTTGAGCATTCCGATACCGCAAGTATCGGGTATCGGCCGATATTCGCGTTATCGGAATTCCGATACTTAATTCCGATACTTTTTCCATATCGTATACCGGAATCGGAAGTTCCCATAATTCTTTGAGAGGCAATGTGATTTTAGTCAGCCAATGAGGAATCCTACGAAGTGTGGGCACATCCTGTAATGCTGCGGTCATCTTAACTAATGGCATGGCTGTGATTGGCTGCTGAAATGATGTCAGAATGCACTATAAAAGGCGCCGCCGCCATTTTAGCGTCACTGTGCTGTGAACTCAGTAAGGGACAGAACGCTACTCTGCTCACTCTGAGGGACAGTTAGATATTGCGATTTTGTGTACTACTGTGCTTGAGGCAGGCTAGTTTACCAACCGCTGTGTAAAGCTTCATTTTGCCAGTGTTGTTTTAACAGCTCTGTGCAAGGTGTGTGTGTGACAGTGCAGGTGACGCTGCAGTTTGCTCTGCATCCACCGCTGTTTGTAGGCATCTGCACGTGTCACTGACTCTTTTTTTTTTTTTTTTTTTTTTTTATTTTGTGGAATTGGTGCAGCTCCATTATATTAGAAAAAAAAATCAAATCTATTAGTGTGACGTGCTTCCATCCGTATACAATACATTGGTTGCAAACACTATAGAAGTACACAAAGGAGCTTTTCACAGATTGTGGACAGTTGTGTTTCAGTGTTCACTTCAGTCTGTGTTTTTTACTTTTTTGAGTGCAGATCACGCTCCAGTTACATGTTCAAGCACTGCTGCTTGTACTCTGCTGAGCGTGTCTCAGTGGCTCATCCTTTTCATTTATCTCCAATTGGTTCTGCTACATTCCATTTAAAATAAATCTAATCTATTAGTGTGACGCGCTTCCATCCGTATACAATACATTGGTTGCAAACACTATAGAAGTACAGAAAGGAGCTTTTCACAGATTGTGGACAGTTGTGTTTCAGTGTTCACTTCAGTCTGTGTTTTTTACTTTTTTGAGTGCAGATCACGCTCCAGTTACATGTTCAAGCACTGCTGCTTGTACTCTGCTGAGCGTGTCTCAGTGGCTCATCCTTTTCATTTATCTCCAATTGGTTCTGCTACATTCCATTTAAAATAAATCTAATCTATTAGTGTGACGCGCTTCCATCCGTATACAATACATTGGTTGCAAACACTATAGAAGTACAGAAAGGAGCTTTTCACAGATTGTGGACAGTTGTGTTTCAGTGTTCACTTCAGTCTGTGTTTTTTACTTTTTTGAGTGCAGATCACGCTCCAGTTACATGTTCAAGCACTGCTGCTTGTACTCTGCTGAGCGTGTCTCAGTGGCTCATCCTTTTCATTTATCTCCAATTGGTTCTGCTACATTCCATTTAAAATAAATCTAATCTATTAGTGTGACGCGCTTCCATCCGTATACAATACATTGGTTGCAAACACTATAGAAGTACAGAAAGGAGCTTTTCACAGATTGTGGACAGTTGTGTTTCAGTGTTCACTTCAGTCTGTGTTTTTTACTTTTTTGAGTGCAGATCACGCTCCAGTTACATGTTCAAGCACTGCTGCTTGTACTCTGCTGAGCGTGTCTCAGTGGCTCATCCTTTTCATTTATCTCCAATTGGTTCTGCTACATTCCATTTAAAATAAATCTAATCTATTAGTGTGACGCGCTTCCATCCGTATACAATACATTGGTTGCAAACACTATAGAAGTACAGAAAGGAGCTTTTCACAGATTGTGGACAGTTGTGTTTCAGTGTTCACTTCAGTCTGTGTTTTTTACTTTTTTGAGTGCAGATCACGCTCCAGTTACATGTTCAAGCACTGCTGCTTGTACTCTGCTGAGCGTGTCTCAGTGGCTCATCCTTTTCATTTATCTCCAATTGGTTCTGCTACATTCCATTTAAAATAAATCTAATCTATTAGTGTGACGCGCTTCCATCCGTATACAATACATTGGTTGCAAACAATATAGAAGTACACAAACGGGCCTTTCACAGCTACTGAACATGGGTTTTTAATTTTTAACTAAAATATGTATTTTTTCAAATGACACAAATATAAGTAATGTTGAAGAGGAATAGTCCTACATCCATTGTTTGCACAATATTACAGGTGTACATCATGTCCCTTAATCAACAATGTATTATTATATTTACTTGTATGCTTTTATTTAAAAGCCAAGAACACAGAAGGATAACCTTCGCACTGCAGCTGTTGTCAAAGTTCAACCCACATTATGCACTTCCAACATTGCAGCATTTGAGGCATGATGTGAGTTGGATTGGTCAAAGTTATGGAGTGAGAAGGTTCACCATCAGTACCCTATAGCATAAGTATGCTTTTGTGTTAGCATTTGTGTTAGACATGTGGATATCTGCCATAATATGTCACAATTATTTAGTTACAGATTTGTTACCAACACTAATCATTGAATGGTTTTAAATTTGACGTTTCACTTGTTTACAGCTTAGAAATAAGGGTGTAGCCTGATATCTATGTGTAGCACTAGCCACTTTAACATGTCATGTTTTTTTAAACATGTGTAGCTAGGTAGCAGTAATTTTGCCGGACACACAGCAGGGGAACAGCAGGCGTTACTGAACCCCACTATTACTATAGCTTGTGTATTGGTCTGTGGACACGACACTTCTGAGCAGCAACTGGCAGTGTTGTAGCCCAGGGAGTATAGCTCAGGTGGTAGAAAGATGAACATAACAGGAGACATGGAAAACGTTGTCAACCAGTTAGTTAATCTGAAACCGGACAGGCAAATTCAGGCGAGATCCATGCCTAGTTCATTTTCAGAAAAGTAAGCCGTTGTACATTATCGTAGGATAGTCGCATGCAACGGTCTGTTAGTACACCACCTGCAGCAGTAAAGACGCGCTCCGATAATACACTGCCAGCAGATCAAGCCAGCACCTCCAATGCATACTGGCTAAGTCCTGGCCATGTATCCAGCTTAGAGACACAAAACTTGAATGGGGAAGAGCCATCTGAGAGTACACTGAGAGGGCAAGACATGTAGTCTGTAACCATCTTACGGAAATGTTGCTCCTGCTGACTGGAGCCGTCTCGGATGGTGTAGACATTGGTGGCGCTGCCACAAAACTTCGACACATTTGGAACATACTGGTCTTGCCCTGTGCAGAGGCGCTGCTTGTGCTCCCTCTTGTTGCAGAGCTGTCTCCACTGCCTCGACGCACAGAGCTGCTTTGTAAATCAGTAGCAGCAGCAGTGCTCTCGGCTGGAATGGAGAACATTATGGATTGCACCAGTGTGTCTTGGTACTTCCGCATTTTACGCTCCCGGTTCAACGGTGTGATGAGGCTTTGTAAGTTGTCCCGGTAGCGAGGGTCTAGGAGGGTGTACACCCAATAATCAGACGTGGTGTGAATGTGTTCGATGCGGCGGTCGTTTCTCAGCCACTGCAGCATGAAATCAACCATGTGCTGCAGACTCCCAACTGGCCAAGAAACGTTGTCCCTGCAAGAGGCGTCATCTCCGCCTGCTGTGCATCACCCCACCCTTGGTCTACATACTGACTAGAGCATTGTCTACCTCCCTCTGGAGCGATGTCTTCCTCCTCCATTGACTCCTCCTCACAAAGTCCTTCAAATACATATAAATTTACAAAATTTAAAACTCAAAATTTAAAAACTTTGTATCATAATTCTGTAACATCAGTTTATGGAAACACAATAGCATTACAAAAGGATAGACAAAAAATGTACATTATGTGCTTTGTAAATACATTAAAAGTTTGTAATGGTTATGAAAATATAGACAGCGACTCTGGAGGTTCAATTGTTGATACAGCATGGTACTTTGAAAGTCCTCCAGCCCTTTGTGAGGAACCACGTTGCGCTGACTGTCCAGAAGGTGATGGAATTTGTGACTCCTCATCCTCCACCTCTTCCAAAACCTCATGCCTTAGTGCTTGCAGTGTTTTTTGAAGCAGGCAGATAAGGGGGACAGTCAGGCTGACTAGTGCATCATCTGCACTCGCCATCCGCGTTGATCATCAAACGCACGCAAAACGTGGCAGATATCCTTCATAGAGTTATTCCCCACTCATTACACTGGCAGTGGCTGCCCATTCATTATAGGATCCAATTCTAATTACTGGTTCTCACCAACATAGCTCTCCACAGCGCAGCACCCCCCTACATCTCCTCCCTTATTTATATTTATCGGCCTAACCGACTGCTGCACTCTGCAAACGACCTTCGACTAACCTCTGCACTAATCCGTACCTCCCACTCCCAACTCCAAGACTTCACCCGCGCTGCGCCAATCCTCTGGAATGCTCTACCCCAAGAAATTAGGACTATCCGCAATTTGGATGGTTTCAGGCGCTCCCTCAAAACACATTTGTTCACAGTGGCCTATCACATTCACTAATCAAAGTCATTCTATGTGTAATTCTGTGTGTGTAGCCCATTCACTATCTCCATGCATCCCTCACTTCCTTAAAATGGCTGGACCATCATTGTAAAAACACCATTGTATATAAACACCTGTACTTTGTATCTCCCACACCTCATTGTAGATTGTAAGCTTTCACCAGCAGGGGCGGCTGATTTTGCTTTAATTATTGTATTGTTAACGTTGTTACTTATGACTCGTGTTTTGAAACTGTTAAACTGTAAAGCACTGCGGAATATTATGGCGCTATATAAATAAATAATATTATTATTCTTATTATAGAGGCCCACTCAGTAGTGGTGAAGTGTGAACGCCGCAAATTGCGAGTTGACTGCGCCTGATGCAGCTGATACTCCATTACTGTTGGCTGCTGCTCACACAACCGCTCCAACATATGTAACGAGGAATTCCACCTGGTGGGTACGTCACATATAATGCGATGTTCATGAAGGTGAAATCTGCGTTGCAGAGCTGCAATCAGCGATCTGGCCATGCTGGAACGTCGCAAGTGAGCGCACTCTAGGCGGACCTTGTGCAGCAGTGCATCAAGATCCGGATAGTCCCTCAAAAAACTCTGCACGACCAAGTTGAGCACATATGACAGACATGGTATGTGAGTGAGGTTGCCAAGGCCCAGAGCTGACACCAGATTTCGGCCATTGTCACACACTACCAAGCCTGCCTGTAGATTCTCTTCCAAAAACCACACGTCGCTCTCCTGCTTTATGGCATTACAGAGCTCCTGCGCTGTGTGGCTAAGATTCCCCATGGAAATTAATTTCAGGATGGCCTGTTGACATTTGGACACGGCTGTGCTCATATCGGTCGCAACAGGTAAACGTTCACGGGTCCATGTGGAGGTAGACCGTGACGGCTCCTGCAGCGATGATTCTGAGGAACTGGAATAGGAGGAGGAATCAATGTGTACAGACTTGATTCCTGCAATCCTTGGAGTTGGCAGAACACGTACAGCGCCACTCGCAAGATCAGTACCCGGCTGCACAACATTGACCCAATGGGCAGTGAGGGAAAGGTATTGTCCCTGGCCATGGGTGTTAGAACCCTCTTGTTAGGTTTTGTTTCAGTTTGCTGGTCACATGACCTTTTTTCCCTATTTAGTCTGGCTCCGCCCTTCTGGCTTTGCTTGACTTCATTGTATTATCTACTGTTAAGCTAGCCGGGTGCTTAGGTGCCTTAATCTGTGAGTTTTGCTTGATGTTAGGATCACAAAGTATTTATTTTTCTGTTTAATTATCCATGCTACAATTTATGTTAGGACTAGGAGGTGTCCACCTTTTCTCCCAGTCCCTAGATCTTGTAGGGATTACTCCCTCGCAACTATAGGTCTTCGTTCACACTAGATGAGGACTTTAGCGGGTCTGGTCGCAGGATCAGGTTCCCCGTTACATCGTAGGGATTCAGCTTAGTTGTATTGTAGGGACAGAATTCCCTTCTTTCCTTACTGGTTGTAGCAGATCATAACAATGGGTACTGGTCCACGCATCGGTGGTCAGGTGGACCTTGCTACTGAGGGCTTTTAGTAGCGCATGTTTAATTTTTCCCTCAACATGCTTTTGCAGACCAGGGACGGCTTGCCTGCTGAAATGAAATCGGCTTGGCACATTGTATTGTGGGATTGACAATGATATTCAGTTACGGAAACTGTCTGTCTCCACCAGCCTGAATCACAGCATTTCAAGGGACAGGAGTTTTGCAATGCCAGCATTCAGAGCCTGTGCTCGTGCATGGTTTGCGGAGTATGGCCGTGTTTTATCCATGCCTGTGCTACCGCTGGCTGTTTTGTGGCCTGGGAGTGTGAGGATGACAGGGAACTTGCTGCTGTGTGTGGAATAACAGTTTGTCTCTGGACAACAGTGGCCGAGGTTCTTCCATGGCGATCCTGTGAGGAAGCATAACCAGCTGTGTGTGAGCTCGATGAAGAGGCTTCAACACAACCTGAAGATGTAGGTGCTGCTGTAGGTTGGCCTACATCTCCAGTGTGTCTTTGTAACTCAACTACGTGCTTTGTCCGCACATGTTTACACATATTTGTGGTATTGAGGTGACTGACACTTTTAGCTATTTTTAATTTTTGATTACACAGCTTGCATTTCACATAGCAAATATCATGTGCAAGTGTGTGAAAAAAGGACCACGCAGTGCAAGTCCTGGGAGCGCACGTTTTGACTTTTGGAAACACAACTGCTCCGAACAGGTGCCAAACTGGAGGCTACAGGCAACCGAGTCTGCAGCCTAACTCTCCCTCCTGTTTGTACCGTTGGGGCAATGTCTTCCTCTATCTTCCTTCTATCACTAACCATTTCTCTAGGCCTCTCCCAGCTTTCAACCAAAGTACTGGTTCTCACCCACAAAGCTCTCCACAGTGCAGCACCCCTCCTACATCTCCTCCCTCATTTCTATCTATCGGCCTAACCGACTGCTGCGCTCTGCAAACGACTTTCAGACTATACCTCTGCCACTAATACGTACTCCACTCGACTTCTCCTGCTCTACGCCAATCCTCTGGAATGCTGTACCCCAAGAAATTAGGACTATCCACAATTTGCATGGTTTCAGGCGCTCCCTCAAAACACATTTGTTCAGAGCGGCCTATCACATTCACTAATCAAAGTCATTCTATGTATTCTGTGTAAGTGTGTGTGTGTCTCTAGCCCATTCACTATCTCCATCCCTCAGTCCCTTAAGATGGCTGGAACATCATTGTAATGCACCATTGTATATAAACACCTATACTTTGTATCTCCCCATCTCATTGTACATTGTAAGCTGTCACGAGCAGGGGCGACTTATTTAGCTTAAATTATTGTATTGTTAACGTTGTTACTTATGACTTGTGTTCTGAAACTGCTAAACTGTAAAGCGCTGCGGAATATGATGGCGCTATATAAATAAATATTATTATTATTCCTCTGAGCTGCTCCACCACCTTCCTGTTCTTCATGCCATGTTGGGTATTGGACCTCATCATCTCCACTACCCTCTTCCAACACCTGCTGTTGGGTGGTCTGGCCAGCACCATGCTCAACAGAAACTGGCACCTGGGTCTCATCATCATCATCAGATGCGTTCTGCGGTGTGCTGACCATCGGCACTGTCTCACCCGCCTCTTCAGATTCAGAGAGACACAGCTGTTGCGCATCACTGCATACTCCTCTTCTTCACATTACAGAATGCTGCTTGGCTGGGCCCTGTTTGCAAGCCAATAGATTCTGAGAACAGAAGCAGACACTCAGCTGGCTCCTGTACAGAACTCTCTGACTGCCTGGGCAATTTGCCAGGCGGTGAAGAGACAGATGGTTGCCCAACAGTGCTGTGGTCCTGAGAGGAGGTGGAAGCAATTGAAGTCGATGCATTGGCTGAGATCCAAACAACAACGGCTTCAATTTGTTCTTCCCGCAGCAGGGGGGTACTCCGAGCTCCTACAAAAGTGCGCATAAAGGAACGCTCACGGCCCGGGGAAAACTGGTGGATGCTGTGTCACTGGGGGCCGCAGCAGCCACAGAATCCCCACGTCCTCTCCCTGAAGAAACTCCACGACCACGTGCCTTACTCCTGCCTTCTTCATCTTGGTAGATTGATAAAGAAAGTCTGAAAAGTTATAAGGCCTAAGTGTGGTTATTCCGCAGAGACTGCAGTGAACACTGCACACAACTGTTCAGTAGGTGTGAAAGGCCCTTTGTGTACTTCTATAGTGTTTGCAACCAATGTTTGTATACGGATGGAAGCGCGTCACACTAATAGATTTTATTTATTTGTAATAGAGTGGAGCAGCAACAATTAGAGAAAAATTTCAAGGATGTGCCAGTGACACACGCTCAGCAGACTACAACCAGCAGTGGTTGAAGAACTAACTGGAGCGTGATCTGCACTCCAAAAAGGAAAACCTCAGACTACAGTGAACACTGCACACAACTGTTCACTACCCAACGCGTCTCAGCAGGAAGGCAGTCTGTGCGTCAAAACAAAGGCGCAAGATACATCCACGTACCCTGTTTATAAAGCTATATAAAAAAAATTATGTAGTAGTGACGCACACTTTATTGAGGTATAGTATTACATCGCCATTCACCATCTGTGGCTATGCAGTCTCATCTATATATACCTTATCTATCCGTTGTCATGCTTGCAAGTCGACAGTCAGGCATAAATAGCAATTTTCACTATGCACTATGCACTTTTTAAAGGTTATGTTTGTTAATAAACATGATTATTGCCACATATTATGAGTATTACATGATGGAAATTGTATAATTTTGTATAAACTGTTTAGTGACATTATTCAGCAAATGTAACATTTTAGTAATGTCACAGATAACTTGTAATGCTGATGATGTTTTGAAGTCAGACATTCATTGTCTATACAATAAAAATGGGTGTACATACTGTTACTTATCCATCATTAATGGATTCAGATATGTACTTGTATGCTTTTATGTACAACCGTATAGCAGATTCCTTAACTAATTTATTTTGTGGTTTGCATTGCTGTTCAACATGTTAATGTATGTGTTTATGTTTGTCAATTCTTTATTTATCTAGATATTAGTTTAAATGAAATCATCATCTTATGGTAGTAAAGGTTATCTTTCTCTTGTTTGAAGTATAGACATTTAAAATTGACAGGTAACAAGGAAATTACTTTATCTAGTATTTAAACATCCTCCTTGACCCTGGGCTCCAACACCGCCAGTTGTTGCTCGGAAGTGCTGTTAGCACAGTCAACACTTGCTCCTGTGTTACTGGGGTTCAGTAACGTCAGCTGGTCCTCGGTTGTGCCATGGCTCTTTTCCTTCTGCTGCCCCTCCGGGTTCCAGTACCGTCAGCTGGTTCTCCGCAGTGCCTTTGGCCTAGGTGCCTCCATCTTGGTATCCGAGTTCCAGCAACGTCTGCTGGTCCTTGGTAGTGCTTTGGAGCACAGGTACCTCCTGCTTAGTAACCGTGTCCCAGTAACGTCAGCTGGTCCTCGGTTGTGCCATTGGCTCTTTTCCTTCTGCTGCCCCTCGGGTTCAGTAACGTCAGCTGGTCCTCGGTTGTGCCATTGGCTCTTTTCCTTCTGCTGCCCCTCCGGGTTCCAGTACCGTCAGCTGGTTCTCCGCAGTGCCTTTGGCCTAGGTGCCTCCATCTTGGTATCCGAGTTCCAGCAACGTCTGCTGGTCCTTGGTAGTGCTTTGGAGCACAGGTACCTCCTGCTTAGTAACCGTGTCCCAGTAACGTCAGCTGGTCCTCGGTTGTGCCATTGGCTCTTTTCCTTCTGCTGCCCCTCCGGGTTCCAGTACCGTCAGCTGGTTCTCCGCAGTGCCTTTGGCCTAGGTGCCTCCATCTCGGTATCCGAGTTCCAGCAACGTCTGCTGGTCCTTGGTAGTGCTTTGGAGCACAGGTACCTCCTGCTTAGTAACCGTGTCCCAGTAACATCAGCTGGTACAAGATTGTGCTACAAATACAAGATACGGAACAAGAGACACAAGAACAATAAGCAGAAGATCTAAAAGCAGAAGAACATGAAGTATAAGACCAAAAATGAAGAGAAAAATATATGCTCTAATTCTAAGCAGAAGAAGACTAAGCAGTGTATGGGGGTGAGTCCGTTCCTCCTCGTGGTGCCCCTGGAAAATGCCTGCTGCTGCAGGCTAAACTGAACACGGACAAATACTGTTGTAATTTAAATCTTTTGTGACAGCAAGAACGGAAGGATGAAAAATTCATACTTTGACAGATTACAAGTACAGGATTCTCTGTCACAAATAAGAATATGATGAAGAAGATGAAGCAGAATATGAATAAGAATAATAGTTTAATAGAAGAATATGAGTAATGTTAACAAAGATGATAGCAAGAAGTTTAAGAAGAAGATAAAGAAGGTGAAGATGAAGAATAATTTGATGAAAAAGATGATGCTGCAGAAGATTATGAAGGAGAAAGTGTGTGAAAAGTTAAAAAGGTGAAGATGAAGAGCATGGAAGTTGTGTAATATACATATTTGCCAAAATATAAAAAACGTTAACATTGTCAATTTCTTCGTCAATCCGAACATCTTTAAAAAAAAAAATATTTATGCTATTCCATTTGATTGGGTTAAACATCTATGCCTTTAATGTCTCCTCAACCTTCCACAATACATTCTACATTACTCTTTCTTGTTTTCCTTCATGTACAATTAACCAACAAGGCAAGAATGGGTTTTTTTTATTTCGATATTTTGTTCCCATAGACTTACATGGGACTTCCGGTATCGATATCGGGTATCGCCGATATTTTAGTGATATCGGCGATACCATTCGATTCCGATACTTTAGGATATCGGAAAGTATCGCTCAACTCTACTCCCTAATGCTAAAACTCTGGCGCAGGTGTTCATTGGGGAGATTGTGAGACTTCATGGGTTGCCTTCTGATGTGGTGTCAGATAGGGGGTCTCAGTTTGTGTCCAAATTTTGGAGGGCATTTTGTTTACGTCGGGGGATGCAATTGTCATTTTCCTCGGCTTTTCATCCGCAGACCAATGGTCAGACAGAGCATCTGAATCAAGCTAGAGACTTATCTTCGGTGTTTTGTCTCAGAGAACCAGGAGGACTGGTCTTCTTTCTTGCCTCTGGCAGAGTTCGCTCTTAACAACAGGCGGAGCGAGTCCACTGGTAAGTCCCCGTTTTTTGGGGCATTATGGTTTTCATCCCCAGTTTTGTACATTCAATGGGGGGGCCTTCTGGGGTTCCTGAGGAGGAGCGTTTCTCGTCGTCACTTGCTTCAGTGTGGAGGGTGTATTGAATAATCTGAGTGCTATGGGGAACCGTTATAAACGTTATGGCTGATAGGAGGAGAGTTTCTGGTCCAGATCTTAATGTGAACGATCTGGTATGGTTGTCTACCAGGAATATAAAACTTAAAGTTCCCTCCTGGAAGCTGGGCCCAGATTCATCGGGCCGTACAGGATCAGTTCCATAATTAATCCTGTGGCATTTCGTCTGGACCTCCCTCCTACGTTTTAAAATCCACAATGTGTTCCACAAGTCATTACTTAAGAGGTACGTGGCACCAGTCATACCATCACCTCTACCTCCTCCTCCAGTGGTGGTCAATGGTAACTTGGAGTTTCAAGTGTCAAGATCTTTGACTCACGTCTGAATCGCCGGCCCCTTCAGTACTTGGTGCATTGGAAGGGGTATGGTCCAGAGGAGAGGACGTGGGTTCCTGCGTCGACATTAACGCAGATCGTTTGGTGCGGACCTTCCACAGAACTCACCCGGGCAAACTGGCCCTGAGGGTCGGAGGCCCCTGTAGAAGGGGGTTGTACTGTCATGTGTGCATCGCCACGAAGATCGTCGCGGTTGCACATTCTGACTTCTCACAGCTGAGTTGCTGTTTCTTTGTGTTTGGCAGTTAGGAGTTAATTCTGTCTGTGCTCAGTTCTGGGACTGGGTGCAGTTTCTCCGGCTGCAATTAATTATTTGTTGATTGGTTTCCTTTAAATTCTGGTTGTCTGTGTTGGGAGTTGCCAGTGAAATTCTTCATGCAGACCACAGATAGGATTGTATCTGTATAGACTTAAGTTAAAAGAGCTCCTTAGTTGTTTTAAGCTCCCCTTGCTTAGAGTTTAATATCCAGATCATTTTGTTCCTTCTGTGTTTGAGTGTGTATGCAAAGTCTGTGTTTTCTCCAGTCTGTCTATATGTCTAATCTGTGTATTTTAGCAGAGTTTCAGCCCATATCCCTTTGGTGGTAATCAGTATCTTTCTTAGGACTGATTACAGGGTTCAGGGACTGATAGGAGACAGGGTTAGGCTGGAGACTTGGACCTCTGAACCATTATCAGTACCCCCAAGGTGAGGGATTAGTTAGGACCCAGTTAGGGTCAGGTTAGACCCCGGTCCTCCTCTTTCCTGTGACAGTGTATCAAGTCCTCAAGATTAACCCTGAGTTCAACGGATATCGTGTAGATAAATCTATTCTATATTTACATGTGATGTTGCTAATTATATGTTGTATAGAGTGTTGTTCTTTTAAGAATAGTTTACTGACATCGTACACATATCATAAGACCGCGTGACTTTACAGCACCAAAAATTTGAAAACTCCTGATGATCAGGTTAACCCTCATTTACCCTGAGTAGAAACTGAGGTTTATTTCAGCCAAAGGGGTAGAATCGATCCCCAGTAGGGGAATAGACTTCCGTAGGGGTATCAAGGGAAAACCACAACGTTTAGCAAAATCAAAATCTATCAGGTTAATAGCTGCTCCAGAATCAACGAAAGCCTGAGCAGAAATTGTGGACAGGGAGCAAATCAGGGTAACAGTAAAACAAAAATTTAGTTGAAACACTACCAAGACAACTGAGCGTGCAAAACGTCCTTCCCCGTAGGGCAGATGAATAGCATGAGAGGCATTACCTCAGTAGAAACATAAACCCATTGCGTTTTCGAAAAATCATGACGCTGTGCCCCATAAGTCACTCTATTTACACTGCATGGGTTCAGAAGCTGGTTCACAAGGCAACACTATTCAAAGCATACCTCTACGCTCACGCAAACGTTGTCAATTTTGAATCGCTAATGGCATAGAATCATTTAGACTGAGGGGACAGGGATCCCCCATAACATCCTTTTACATTCTTGACAGACCCTTCTGAAAAAAGGTATAGAGAGTAGCTGATTGAATATATGATTGAAATATAAAACTTAAAAAAACAGAACACAAAGTGAATAGGTGCGGAAAGTGCATGTGCAACACAAAAACCAAACCAAAACACAGTTTATATGACCTTAAAAGACAAGAAAAAACCAATGGTTTACCAGAAACCTTTGAATGGACAATAGTGCATCTATTACCAGAAAATTACCGCGTATTAAATGGGACTGTTACATAAATCAATTTCCCTTATATTGGCGGTATTTGTCAAGAATATTGTTCTGTTATATGGGTAGGCCTTTTTATACTGAAATCAGCGTTTTCTCTATCACTGATAATGGCCCTTATGTGCACTTTTTCCATATAAAAATCTTATAAATACTGGTTTTTATGGACATGAGTAAAATGCTCCTTGAGAATTTGGAGCTATAAATAAATATTCACCTGCCATATAAATATATGAATCAACATGCCCTATAGAGGAATAAGCGCAATACCATCAGGGGAGTAACAGGGTAAAATAGGACTCTGTCTATATTAACCCCCACTGTGGTTTTCAAATATTTGCGATACTCATCTGTGGCTTCATGTATGGGCATGATTCCTTTCTCCTGGGGAGATCCGTTCCGTACACGTATGTCATGTTAGACGGTCTCTACCCCGGGGCGTCTCCCGACGCGTTTCATCACATTAAGAATCTTCAGGGGAGATTTTAAATCATTTGTGCTGAGACAGGACTTAGCGGCGTGTGTGCGTCGTGCCTTTTATTGATACCGAGTGTATCGTTCAGTTTCCTGTTCCGGACGCTCAATACGTCATATCCGATAAATGGAACGCATGTGCTGTTCATCTGCACATGCGCTATGGTTCAAACTATTTCAAACCTCAAGGAACGTCATTTCTGTTTAAGGAAGAAAGAATCCATAGAACAGAGCATATGTATATGTCTGCAAAATATGGCGATTCGTCCCTGTAAGTTCTGCATATGCATTATAGAGGAAGAAATTTAAATGTTCCCCTTAAAATTGAAAATCTAGTTGGGAGAAACATATACGTTTGTGGTTGGAGTCTTAAAGTAAAGATCTACCAAAAAATAATATGGTGCCTTATTGTGAAAATTTGCAGGAAGATAACAGATCAAATTCCTGGCATTTGGAATGATGAGCAAATCCATTCATGAATAGAAGGGGATTTATGGAAGAAAAAAAAAAACAGATCTTCAATCAATTTTTTAATATGTAGAATGAAATTAAATGTAAATAAAACATGTTGATGCAATTAAAACCGAAACCTTCTTGGTGAGGATAGAAAGGGGACGCTAAGGTTCCCCTATTTTCCTTGTCTATTGTTCCCTACCTCACGGGAGGTTGGCCCCTAGACTGCGCAGTGGGCCCCACTCGCGGCCGGTCCCCTTTTTGGAAAGCCCTAGTGGTCCTTAGCTACAAGAAGGAAGGTAGGTTATAAGTTCTTTATCCTTTCGGATGGGTTGTTTGGAGATTGAAGATCAAAAATGTTTCTTCGAAGGTCCGTTTTCCCAATTTCCCCTCTTTGTTTTGTTGTTTTTTCAATACCATAAATATGGGATTTTGCGTCACCCCTGCATTTGATTTAATGGTTCGCTAAGGGGTGTTCTTCTGTTGTAATATCTCTATGAGCTCTCCTATTTCTCCTAAATTTCTTCTGTTTTCCCTACTTTGTAGGCTTTGAGGTGGTTGTAGACAACCCATGTTTTGCAGTTCATGAATTGTTGATGGGGTTTTTATTTCTTGGTAAATGGTGCAATGAATCCTTCCTTGTTTTAAGGCCCCACAATATTTACCCCTCCGATTTTAACCCTTTTATTTGGACTTTTCAGCCATGTAGGGTTTTTTGGTTCAGAGGAGGCAAAATGGCTGCGTACTAATTGTCTTGATAGATCGTCCTTCTTGAACGTGTTGTGGAGTCGTGGAGATTCCCCTTTAAAATCCTTACCATACAAGGTTTGGGGCCAGTGGTGCATAATTAGTCCCTCATTTCTTTTGACATTTGGAGAATTTGGTGATGTACCTATGATGTTCTTTCCTCTGTTTTTTTTATTTGGGGTGGGAGGGTTTTCCTCTTCGTGTCGTGTGTTTTTAGGGTCCCTAAGTAATGATCGGGGACCCCCTTTTCTGTAAAGCGATGTCTAATTTCTGTTGTTGTTTAAAGGTTGGGTTTGAAAAATTTTTTGATCCTGAAATATGTCCTTTTGGATCCCTTTTTGAGAGGGATGGGATGATTTGTTTCCCATCTTACTGGAGTTGGGAGGTAGGTTTTCTTTGTTTTGGTGCCAAATGACTCTTCACCTCTCTCAACAAATGTCCAAAAAGGGGGAAGTGCTTGGCCTCAAAAGTGGGGGAGGCCAATGTTCTTATTATTAAGTCCTTGCACATATTCTCTAAAATTCCAGCACCCTCAGATCACAAAACATTCATGAGTAGCGGAGCCACATCACAATTTTGTCCTCTGCCACACCCTTGATTCACCAAAGGATGTTTTCCTCCACCGCCCCAGGAGAGGTTGGATTGAAGGTGCACATGGACTGCCCATGGCGGTGCCCCTGAGCTGGTGGAAATTATTGTCAAAAAAAAAAATTTCTGGTAAACAGAATTCGAGGACCCCAGAACAAATTTATTATGTTCTTTATGACAGCTTTGGTTTTCAAATGTATTCCCAGCCATAATGCCTTTCTCAGGGGAATTGAGAATAAAGACCTCTACGTCAATTGTTTAGGATCATATGTCGCCCCAACTCAATATTGTCAATTTTTTAAAAAGAGGTTGCGTGTCTCTGAGTTATGAACTTAAGAGGAAAAAAAGGCTGGAATTTTGTTTTTGTATAGTCCCGTTTTGGTGAGACTTTTTCAATGCCTGATACAATCGGCCTTCCCCTTTAAGGGACAAAGGCCTTTGTGCATTTAGGTAGGCATAAAAAGTCGCTACCATAGGTGGGAGGGAAAAGAAATTCTTTTTTCAAGGCTAATGTTTCTTACACAGGCTTCATTAACCAATGTTTTTAGTTCTCATGTACCGGACTGTGGGATTTTCTCTTAATTTTTCATATCCCCTGCCTTCTCCTAAAAGGGGCAACAAAGTGTTTTGTATTGGGATATATCCTCACCACGATGTTGCCCCCTTTTGAGGGTTTGATAATAATCTCCCATCTGCTCAAGATCATTTAGTGCTTTCTTGGTTTTTTTGGGTTTGAAATTTTTTGCATTTTCAAGTTCCAAAAAAACTCGGAAAACAAGTTAGTAAATATTCAATAGCACTAACGTCGGTAAACAGGGGCATACATTTACTTTTGTTTTTTTAGTTCTGTAAATGGGCTTTCCCTCTTCGCCAATGGGGTCCCCAAAGTATAGAAATTAACATCGCCGCATTTTCGTCAATCCGAGTTCAGCACAGCTTTTTTTGTCCATATTATAAAAGTGCTTTTTCCACTTGAGTGCCTAGAGAAGAGGGTTGAAGTCTTTGGTGCTTCGAAACATTGAAGTCTGAGGTGGGGACAAGACATGCTTTACTTGCACGTCATTTCCTCCTCGGAGTGTCTAGGGAGATTTCACGATTGTGTTGTCTAAATGGTTTTCGTGTGTTGAATCTGGTCCTTAAATGGTACCCTGAATCTAAAAATTTCTCTTTGTGGGGGGCTAGATTTATCCCCTACCTCCCCTTGTACCCTTTCCCTTCCTCTTCCTTGGGCCCTTGTACCTTTTCAGGTCTGAAAACTCAGTTAGAAGAGAAATATCAGTATCTTGAGGTCGGTTGTATTTTAATATTACCTACAGAATAAGCTTTGTTGTCACGAAATTCCGTAAATCCCTTATGAAATATTTTTGTTTTTCTCCTTTGATGGTATTGGAATTTTTCATTGTATTTGGAGAATAGTTCTTGTACAGAAAATTCTGGTTAGTAGAAATTTTTTGTTATTCATTTTGCTCTTTGAGTTTCTCATTAAATTTACTGAGTTTAGATTTTTTTTCTAAGAGGATTTCATCAATTTTAAGAGTTCTGTGGCCTTTTTCTTTTTGGGGCCCAAGGGTGGCTCTTATTCCGATATCCAATGATATTGCAATTTAAGGTGTCTAGGTACAATCCCTGCTTTTTGTAATTTTCGAAGCTTTGTCCCTCCCACCATGGGTTACCTGTCTTTATAATTTAGTGAGTTCTTTGAGCTGGTTAAAGAAGGTGTAATTTTTCTGAGTAAATACCCGTCTGAGTATATTTTTGCCTCATTTATCCATTGATTAGTATCTAAACCGTAGATAAGAATCCGCCATTACAGAAACAATTATGTATGGCAAAGGCAACGTATTCAATCCAAAGAATGGTATAGGAGTGCTGATTGAAATATATGATTGAAATATAAAAATTAACCTTTAATCTATTATTAAAAAAAACAGAAAAAAAAGGCAATAGGTGCTGAAAGTGCATGTGCAAACAAAAACCAAACCAAAACACAGGTATGACCTTAAAAGACAAGAAAAACCATGGTTTACCAGAAACCTTTGAAGGCAATATGTCTATACCAAAAAAATCACCCGCGTATTAAATGGGCTGTTACATAAATAATTTCCCTTATTATTGGCGGTATTTGTCAAGAATTGTTCCTTTTTATGGGTGGGCCCCTTTTTATACTGAAATCAGGTTTTCTTATCACGTAATGACCCCTTATGTGCCCTTTTCATTAAAAATCTATAAATAGTTTTTTATGGGACATGATTAAAATGCTCTTGAGAATTTGGAGCATAAATAAAATATTACCGCCATTAAATATATGAATCAAATGCCCCTCCGAAAAAGGGCTGCCAAAGATGTCTTCCATTTGGTAGGCCCTGCCCACCTTCGGAATCTTGAATTAACTCGCGTCCTCAATGCCCCTATTTAATGCCAAAAGGCTTTTTCAGCTTGATCAGTGACCTTGGCTATCGTACAATAACCCCAGAGCCTGAAAAAATCTCAACATTACTCAAAACAGGATCCCAGGTGTCAGGGAAAAAGCCCAATCCTGAGGATCGTGGCAGGGAGAGATGACAATTTGAACCTGTGTGTGGTTCCCTGAGGACTTAGATTTCAAGGCAAAAAAACAACTTACAGTTATTTTTGAAATTCAGAAATTTAGCTTGTCCCCTAAAAACAAATCGGCTTTGGGAATCTAGGTTCCAAAACAGGCAAACCTGCAAAAATAGTTAGCAAACTCCGAACTTAGTGGCAAGCTGACCAACGGCCAGAAAATTGTGCAAACTCCATTGGAGAAAAAAAAATCCTCCTCGATTCAGAGAAAACAGAGGGGAAAAAAAAAATCTCTGACAATTGACAATTTCTTTCTTTAACACTATTTTTCCCTTTGTGAGTACCATACAAATATCGTTTTAAGGCCGGTGATATGTAATGATTTGGTAGTGAGGGAGCAGGAAAAAAAGGAAATCACCAGAGGTTGGAATTATGGGGATTGCAGACCTGACTAACCACCACAAAAAGGCGGTGGAGCGTACCAGTTGGTCCAGACGCCTCGTCACAGCCTGAGAAGCCAACTACACCTAAAGACAGAAAAGAAAGGAAAAAATATTGCCCCGGAGCAGTCCCCAAAGAACATAGAAAGCCCCCAAAATGTAATGGCGGTTGACAAGAAGAAAACAAAACAGACAGAAAAATATATGAGCAAACATTGGGGCCCAAAGTCCTAAATAGAAAAAGGATAGGAAGGACACTTACGCAATCCCAAAAAACCCTGAAAAGTACCAGCACTACTAATTAAAAAAACCGAGTCACACGACTTACCCTAAATTAGTTTCCTGGTGTAACAAAAAAAAGCAGCCATGAAAAAAACTGGAAAAGGCAAATGAACAAACAACGTGGCTAACTAAATGAGAGGGCAAAGCCCCCCCAAAAGGGGGCCCGGAAGACCCCCCCCAGAAGTGCAGGCAAAATGCAAAAGGCACAAAAAATAAAAGAAGAAAATGTTTATTGTTGCGAAGATGCAGGCCGAAACAGCAAACTACAAAGTGAACAGGAATCAAAGTAAGACTAGAACAATTGTCACCGGCAACCCTGATGGGGGGAAACCTCCCTTATATAAGACCAGTCAGTAAAACCCTGATCGAATCTTCACAATCTTCATTGGATAGTTCGTACTGTTTGTAACACCAGGGGACTTTGCTCGAATTATTCTGCACATTCACAACAATTGGCATTGGTTACCTATACAGCTTGGAGAGGAACATGTATAAAAGGTGATGTAATGAAAATATCATTGCCAATAATTCTTGCAACAGTGTATATTGCAAGTTTTACTTATTGTTGTTTTTCTGTCCACTTTCGTGAAACATAAGTGTGATTGCAAGTGACTATGTTTAAATCAAGATTTTGTGTTAAACATGTCTGAGAATTTTTGGAGATTTTTTAACCCCTTTCTGCCTTGGCGGTTATAGTAAGTCCGGGCAGATCCCCCGCTTTTGATGAGTTCTGGCGGTGGCCTGATTAAATCCGGGACATGTCAGCGTTTGATCCACCCGCGCTTTTATTGTTAAATGCCGTGTCAAGCGTGCAGGAATTAAACCCCTTAAGACCCGCCTATTTTGACTTAAAGCCTTGCCATTTTTTGCCAATTTGACCAGGTCCCTTTATGAGGTAATAATCAGGAACGCTTCAAAGGATCCTAGAATTCTGGATGTTTTTCGTGACATTTGGGCTTATGTTTAGTGGTAAAGTTGGTCGATATTTTTGGTTTATTGTGAAAAAAATGGAAATTTGGCGAAAAATTTTGAAAATTTTGTAATATTCAAATTTTTTAATTTTTTTCTGTTAATCAGAGGTTTGTGGCCAAAATTTAAATTTTAAAAAAACTTTCCCACATGTATTTTACATCGCACAATTTTGGGAAAAACATTTTTTTTTGTTAGGAAGTTATAAGGGTTAAAAGTTGACCAGCGATTTCTTTATTTTTACAGCAAAATTTACAAAACCATTTTTTTTAGGGAAAACCTCACATTTGAAGTACTTTGAGGGGTCTATATGGAAGAAAATACCCAAAAGTGCACCTTTATAAAAACTGACCCCTCAAGCTACTCAAAATACATTCAAGAAGATTTTAACCCTTAGGTGCTTCACAGGAT
>JARQOD010007314.1:0-39608 GCA_033576555.1 Oophaga sylvatica | reverse complement strand
TTTAAAAAATTTTGTACTTTTTGGGTATTTTATTTTTCTTTTTTTTTATTAAGCTGTCAGTTGTTTTTTACAGATCCGGGGGATGAATTCCCGGCTTTCTAAGACACCGATCGTTTTAATCCAAGCACACATGCGTCCGTTTGTAATCAGATTTTTCATCGCTCCCATAACTTGCATTGGCGATGTCGACCCACAATCGGTGACAATCGCAGCATGCTGCGATTGCACACGGAGTTTAAAACGGACCACAAAAAATCGATACAGCTCCCCATAGATAACATGGGGCAACTGCAATCTTTTTTCATCGTATTGCAGTCGTCCGATGGTCAAAAATATGTGTTTTTATTTCATTAAAATTATTTATTCTTAAAGTGTGTCTGTGTTTTTATTTACTTCAATAGGATTAATAATTGATAGTTGTCTAATTGACAGCTCTCAATTATTAACCTGCCTTAAGGTCACCTTTCAATACTAAGGTGACATTAACGCCTTATTAACCCATTCGCCACCGCTACAGGGCAATGGGAATAGACGGGCAAAGTGCCAGAAAGGGCGAATCTAATTATAGATTTGCCCTTTCTGGGTGTCTGGGGGCAGATGTTAGTAGCCAGGGGGGGCACAAAAAAAATGTACCCTCCCTAGGCTGTTATTATCTGCCCCCACTCGCTTGCTTTGTCTGTCTGGTGGAGAAAATACAGCGGGAGCCCACGCATTTTTTTTCAACGAATTTACACCTTTAATTAACCCCTACATGTCTGAAATTTTGCACAAATACACTCAAGTAATTGTAAGTTCTAAACAAATATCAAAATACAGGAAATGACATGGTTAACTGTGTGGAAACAATGTATCATTTCATGTCGGCTTCTGTGATTTCACAAAAGCCGGCAATTGAATTAGCGGCTATTACAGTATGTAGAAGTCTAGGAACTATAAATATATATATATATACATGTCACAATTACATATATATATATATATATGTATTCTATGTGCGTATATCTATTCTTTCTATTCTTTATTAAAGCTGTCAGTGTGATTTTACAGTATAGCCGGGGATGAATTGCCGGCTTTTCTAAAGGACACCGATGCGATTTAATCGCAAGTCACACATGCGGTCCGTTTGTAATCAGATTTTTCATCGCTCCCATAGACTTGCATTGGCGATAGTCGACCCACAATCGGTGACAATCGCAGCATGCTGCGATTGCACACGGACGTTTAAAACGGACCACAAAAAATCTGATACTAGAGCTGCTCCATAGATTAACATAGGGCAGACTGCAATACGATTTTTCATCGTATTGCAGTCGTCCGATTCTGTCGCCAGTGTGACGCCGGCCTTAGTCAAAAAAACATGACTGATCTGATGATACTGATAAGAATCACTGATGAAACTTGATATGCAAATTGCCTCTTCAAAAAAAGAGAACTTGTACTCTATAGCGCCATCTATTGGAAGTGGCGATCCTACAAGTCACAATCAACCCTTTAACGAGTCTTGTAATATGACTTAGGATAAAAGCCAAATCAGTATCTCCATTTGCAGACACGGTGTTTCGGACTATTGGTCCTCGTCAGTGCAAAGTAGGAGAGAGAGAGATCTGATTTGGCTAGATGAGAGGCTCTGGACTATGGTCTAAGGGGTAAGGTCTCTCCTTGTGGAGAGTGACATACCAGCTCTGGCGTGTCGAGGTAAGGAGGCTTATTCGCCGTGCAATGCTCCTCTGGGAAATTTAATATGCAAATTGCCTCTTCAGAAAGAGAGGACTTGTACTCTATAGCGCCACCTATTGGAAGTAGCGATCCTACAAGTCACAATCAACCCTTTAACGAGTCTTGTAATATGACTTAGGATAAAAGCCAAATCAGTATCTCCATTTGCAGACACGGTGTTTCGGACTATTGGTCCTCGTCAGTGCAAAGTAGGAGAGATCTGATTTGGCTAGATGAGAGACTCCGGTGACATTATACACAGGAGCTCTGTATATAGTGTCAGCGTACTGGTAATAGTGATCACCGGTGACATTATACACAGGAGCTCTGTATATAGTGTCAGTGTATAGGTAATACAGTGATCACCGGTGACATTATACACTGGAGCTCTGTATATAGTGTCAGTGTACAGGTAAAATTTGCCGCCCCATGCTCCATTCCGCCCTGCGGCAAATTTTAGGCCACGCCCCTGATCACACCCATTTCACAACTAGACACACCCATATCCACGCCCCAATTGCACCCATTAAATGTAGTAATGGCACCTGTTTGAACTTGTTATCCGTATAAAATACACCTGTCCACAACCTCAAACAGTCACACTCCAAACTCCACTATGGTGAAGACCAAAGAGCTGTCGAAGGACATCAGAAACAAAATTGTAGCCCTGCACTAGGCTGGGAAGACTGAATCTGCAATAGGCAAGCAGCCTTTTTTTCACATTAATATACACTCTGCACCCCATCTTGACTGAAAAAAAACAGAAATGTAGAAATTTTTGCAAATTTATTAAAAAAGAAAAAATGAAATATCACATGGTCATAAGTATTCAGACCCTTTGCTCAGTATTGAGTAGAAGCACCCTTTTGAGCTAGTGCAGCCATGAGTCTTCTTGGGAATGATGCAACAAGTTTTTCACACCTGGATTGGGGGGCCTCTGCCATTCTTCCTTGCGGATCCTCTACAGTTCCGTCAGGTTGAATGCTGAACATTGGTGGCAGCCATTTTAAGGTCTCTCCAGAGATGCTCTGGCTGGGCTACTGAAGAACGGTCACAGAGTTATTCTGAAGCCACTCCTTTGTTATTTTAGCTGTGTGCTTAGCATCATTGTCTTGTTGGAAGGTGAACTTTCGGGCAAGTCTGAGGTCCAGAACCTCTGGAAGAGGTTTTCATCCAAGATATCTCTGTACTTGGCCACATTCATGTTTCCTTCAATTGCAACCAGTCGTCCTGTCCCTGCAGCTGAAAAAACACCCCCATAGCATGATGCTGCCACCACCATGTTTCACTGTTGGGATTGTATTGGGCAGGTGATGAGCAGTGCCTGGTTTTCTCCACACATGGCGCTTAGATTTATCACCAAAATGTTCTATCTTCGTCTAATCAGACCAGAGAATCTTATTTCTCATAGTCTGGGATTCCGTTGTTTTTTTTTTTTTTTAGCAGACTCTATGCGGGCTTTCATATGTCTTACACTGAGGAGAGGCTTCCGTTGGGCCACTCTGCCATAAAGGCCCGACTGGTGGAGGGCTGCAGTGATAGTGACTTTGTGGAACTTTCTCCCATCTCCCTAATGCATCTGTAGAGCTCACCCACAGTGATCTTGGGGTTTTTCTTTACCTCTCTCATCAAGGCTCTTTTCACACAATTGCTCAGTTTTGCTGGATGTCCAGGTCTAAGAAAACTTCTGGTGGTCCCAAACTTCTTCCATTTAGGGATTATTTAGGCCACTGTGCTCTTAGGAACCTTGAGTACTGCAGAAATTCTTTTGTAATCTTGGCCAGAGCTGTGCCTTGCCACAATTCTGTCTGAGATCCTTAGCCAGTTCCTTTGACCACATGACTCTCATTTGGTCTGACATGCAGTGTGAACTGTGAGGTCTTATATAGACAGGTGTGTGCCTTTACAAATCAAGCCCTATCAGTTTAATTAAACACAGCTGAACTCCAATGAAGGAGTTGAACAATCTCAAGGAAAAGCACAAGGAAATGGACATCATATGACTTAAATATGAGTGTCTGAGCAAAGGGTCTGAATACTTATGACCATGTGATATTTCAGTTTTTCTTTTTTAATAAATTTTCAAAAATTTCTACATTTGTTTTTTTTTTCAGTCAAGATGGGGTGCAGAGTGTACATTAATGAGTAAAAATGAATTTTTTTTAATTTATCAAATGACTGCAATGAAACAAAGAGCGAAAAATTTAAAGGGGTCTGAATACTTTCTGTACCCACTGTATATAGATAAATAGAATATATAGATAACCTGTAGACATATAATTTCACAAGCCCCCTATATAATAATTAAACTTTCACTCTTTAGTGCCTTATTAACCCCTTTCTGCCATCGGATGTACTATCCCGTTTATGGTACCTGGGCCGTATGACCATGGACGGGATAGTACGTCCCATGCGATCGGCCGCGCTCCCTGGGAGCGCGGCCGATCGCGGCCGTGTGTCAGCTGATTATCACAGCTGACACCCGGCACTATGTGCCAGGAGCGGTCACGGACCTCTCCCGGCACATTAACCCCTGGCACACTGCGATCAAACATGATCGCAGTGTTCCAGCGGTATAGGGAAGCATCGCGCAGGGAAGGGGCACATATTTGGTATTGCTGCGTCCGTAACGACCCGCCCTATAAAACTGTCCCACTAGTTAACCCCTTTAGTGAACCCCTTAAAAAAATAAAGCAAAAAACAATGCTTTATCATACCGCCGAACAAAAAGTGGAATAACACGCGATCAAAAAGACGGATATAAATAAACATGGTACCACTGAAAACGTCATCTTGTCCTGCAAAAAACAAGCCACCATACAGCATCATCAGCGAAAAAATAAAAAAGTTATAACTCGCAGAATAAAGCGATACAAAAATAATTATTTTTTATATGAAATTGTTTTTATTGTATAAAAGCGCCAAAACAAAAAAAAATGATACAAATGAGGTATCGCTGTAATCGTACTGACCCGAAGAATACAAATGCATTATCAACTTTACCACACGCGGAACGGTATAAACGCCCCCCCAAAAGAAATTCATGATTTGCTCATTTTTGTTCATTCTAACCTCCCAAAAATTGTAATAAAAAGCGATCAAAAATGTCACGTGCCCAAAAATAGTACCAATAAAAATGTCAACTCGTCCCGCAAAAAATAAGACCTCGCATGACTCTGTAGGCCAAAATATGCAAAAATTATAGCTCTCAAAATGTGATGCAAAAACTATTTTTTGCAATAAAAAGCGTCTTTTTATCGTGACAGCTGCCAAACATAAAAACCCGCTATAAATAGTAAATCAAACCCCCCTTTACCATCCCCTTAGTTAGGGAAAAATAGTAAAATTAAAAAAATTTATTTATTTCCATTTTCCTATTAGGGTTAGGGTTGGGGCTAAATTTAGGGTTAGGGTTGGGGCTAAAGTTAGAATTATGGTTAGGGTTGGGATTAGAGTTAGGGGTGTGTTAGGGTTAGGTTTGTGGTTAGGGTTATGATTAGGGTTGGGATTAGGTTTAGGGGTGTGTTGGGGTTACGGTTGGAGTTAGAATTAAGGGGTTTCTACTGTTTAGGCACATCAGGGGCTCTCCAAATGTGACATGGCGTCTGATCTCAATTCCAGCCAATTCTACGTTGAAAAAGTCAAGCGGTGCTCCTACCCTTCTGAGCTCTGCCATGCGCCCAAACAGTAGTTTACCCCCACATATGGGGTATCAGCATACTCAGGACAAATTGCAAAATAACTCTTGGTGTCTAATTTCTTCTGTTACCCTTGGGAAAATAAAAAATTGGGGGCGAAAATATCATTTTTGTGGAAAAAAAATTATGATTTTTTTTTTTATGGCTCTACGTTATTAACTTCTGTGAAGCACTTGGGGATTCAAAGTTCTTCCAACACATCTAGATAAGTTCCTTGGGTGGTCTAGTTTCCAAAATGGGGTCATTTGTGGGGGGTTTCCAATGTTTAGGCACATCAGTGGCTCTCCAAATGCGACATGACGCCCGCAGACCATTCCATCAAAGTCTGCAATCCAAAACGTCACTACTTCCCTTCCGAGCCCTGACGTGTGCCCATACAGTAGTTTTCTCCCACATATAGGGTATCGGCGTACTCGGGACAAATTGGACAACTTTTTGGGTCCAATTTCTCCTGTTACCCTTGGGAAAATAAAAAGTTGGGGACTAAAGATCATGTTTGTGGAAAAAATATGATTTTTTTATTTTCATGCTCGGGCGTTATAAACTTTAGTGAAACACCTGGGGGTTCAAAGTTCTCACCACACATCTAGATAAGTTCCTTGAGGGGTTTAGTTTCCAAAATGGTGTCATTTGTGGGGGGTTTCCACTGTTTAGGCACATCAGGGGCTCTCCAAACACAACATGGCGTCCAGCCAACTCTGCTTTGAAACAGTCAAACGGCGCTCCTTCCCTTCCAAGCTCTGCCATGCACCCAAACAGTGGTTTACCCCCACATGTGGGGTATCAGCGTACTCAGGACAAATTGCACAATAACTTTGGGGGTCTTGTTACCCTTGGGAAAATAAAACTTGGGGTGAAAAGATCATTTTTGTGAAAAAATATGATTTTTTAATTTTACATCTCTACGTTATATACTTGTGTGAAGCACTTGGGTGTTCACCACAGTTCTAGATAAGTTCCTTAGGGGGGTCTAGTTTCCAAAATGGGGTCACTTGTGAGGGGTTTCCACTGTTTAGGCACATCAGGGGCTATCCAAATGCAACATGGCATCCAATCTCAATTCCAGCCAATTTTGTTTGGATAAAGTCAAGTGGCGCTCCTTTCATTCCGAGCTTTGCCGTTCGCCCAAACAGTGGTTCCCCCCACATATGTGGTATCAGCGTACTCAGGACAAATTGGACAACAACTTTTGTGGGCCAATTTCTCCTGTTACCCTTGGGAAAATAAAAAATTGGTGACTAAAAGATAATTTTTGTGTGAAAAAAATAGGATTTTTTATTTTCATGCCCGGGCATTATAAACTAGTGTGAAGCACTTGGGGGTTCAAAGTGCTCACCAAAGACCTAGATAAGTTCCTTAGGGGGTCTAGTTTCCAAAATGGGGTCTCTTGTGGGGGGTTTCCACTGTTTAGACACAACTGGGGCACTGCAAACGGAACATGACCCCCATTAAAGTCTGCATTCCAAAACGTTATTATTTCCTTTCCAAGCCCTGCCGTGCACCCAAACAGTTTCCCCCCCACTTATGGGGTATCAGCGTACTCAGGACAAATTGGACACCAACTTTTGGGGTCCAATTTTCTTGGGCTAAATCAAAAATTGGGGACTAGAAAATCATTTTGTGGAAAATTGTTTTTTTTTCACACCCCGGCATTATAAACTTTTGTGAAACACTTGGGGGGGTTCAAAGTGCTCACAACAGATCTAGATAAGTTCCATAGGGTGTCTAGTTTCTAAAATGGTATCACTTGTGGGGGGTTTCCACTGTTTAGGCGCATCAGGGGCTCTCAAAACGCGACATGGCTTCCAATCTCAATTCCAGCCAATTTTGGTTTGAAAAAGTCAAATGGCGCTCCTTCCCTTACGAGCTCTGCCGTGCGCCCAAACAGAGGTTTTCCCCCACATATAGGGTATTGGCGTACTCAGGAGAAATTGTACAACAACTTTATGTGTCCATTTTCTCCTTTTACCCTTGTAAAATTAAAAAAAAAGTTTGTAAAAGATCATTTTTGTGACTAAAAAGTTAAATTTTCAAAATTTTCGCCATGTTTGCGTTTTTTTTCAAAAATAAACACAAGTTTTATTGTAGAAATTTTACCACTAACATGAAGTACAATATGTCATGAGAAAACAATCTCAGAATCGCGAAGATCTGTTGAAGCGCTCTAGAGTTATGACCTCATAAAGAGACAGTGGTCAGAATTGTAAAAATTGGCCTGGTCATTAATGTGCAAACCACCCTTGGGGGTAAAGGGGTTAAACCTATTAAATAAATAATTAAAAAAAGGATGTGAGGTCCCCCCCCTATTTTTCATAACCAGCCAAAGTAAAGCAGACAGCAGGGGGCTTATATTATCGGGCTGGGAAAGTCCTTGGTTAGGTTGCAGTGGACGTCTAGTCCTCTTCCTCTCTGAAGAGGCAATTTGCATTTTTAATTTCTCAGAGGAACATTGCAATGCTTACAATATTCCAAACATTGGCATGCCTGGCTTGGCATGTCACTCTCAACAAGGAGAAATGATACCCTTTGGATTATAGAGTCCTAAGACCATGGTGCACATGGCGATATTACATCTCTGTACACACTCTGTTACATGAAGCTGTAACGTAGACCCACAGAAGCCGGTGGGGCCACAATACCACTGTATGGCTCCAGGTAAGTAATACAGAGGTTTAGCCTATCTAGAGCGCCTACGATTGTTTGGTATGGAGCTGTGCAGATGCGTTGTGCCACCATCAAATTCTGTTGTGTGAAAGCCTTAAAACTAACTTTTAATTTTTTATAAAATGTTATTAAAATAAAACATTAATAGATTCTAGCTATGGGCAGATGGAAAATCTGTATTCCGTTTTAAATGCACATTCCGGAGATGTAACTTCATGACTTCATAATAGGGATGTTTTTGTTTGTTTTTTTCATTTTACTGCACTCCTTAATTATCCTGATTCTCACTTAATTGCGGATAACTCCATTATATTAGAACGTTTTTGCAGACTGTATTTCACATAAACAATTTTCACTTTGATTTGAAAAACTATCGCTCTATAGAACATGAAGAATTTCCATAAATGAAACCATTCTATACAGAAGCAATGCACAGCAAGGAGCGTCTGCTACATTTCAGGACATTGGTTGTATTATCTGTTGTGTTTAATATGGTGCAAGGAATTACACCTTGTCTATGATGTCTGCATGGCGTTATCTTATGGGCTCGGATTGTAGAAAAATTTTTTACATGGCACTGGCAAGCTGAAGCAATTTGAAAGAAGCCCACGTCTGGCATTCTCTTAAATTGTCTAAAAAGGCACTTGTTTTCCCAGATGGACCAACTGGGAGGAGAGTATGTGACATACAAATTGTGTAAATGTGCCACATTGTATATTTGTACTTATTGATCTACAAATGAGTAGTAAATTGATTTTTCTGTTTCTTCGTAATGGACAGAATACCAGCATGGTTAAAAGGAATCTGTTGGTAGTTTTATTTAATATATACATGAGGTGTTAGGGTTGCTGGGTAGGACAGAGATCCTAGTCCTATTTTCACATACGAGTGCTATCCATGTTTTTCACAGATGGCACTTGTATCTGTGAGAGTCTATGGGGCCATACACATGTTATTGTTGTTGTTTTTTTTTCTTGGACTGAGTGTTCTACAGAATCTGTCAGAGACTTGTCCAATTTTGATCTAAGGGTCGGATCAAAAACAGCAAGTCAATGGGTCTGAAAAAAAAAAAATTGGACTGTACTCTAATGACATCCAAGTGTGGTCCATTTTTCACAGAATGTCAGAATTGAGAAGGTGGATATATATATATATATATATATATATATATTATATATTATTGGATATCACACTCTGATCAAACTTTGATCTGACTCTGATTAGAATCTGATCAGAATAGTCGGTCCGATTGACCGACATCTGAATGAGAGTCTTTCTCTAGGGCTTATTTTAAAGCTTAATGATGCCTCTGTCTGTAAATTGAACTTTTTGCTGCATGTGTAATATCGGGATCGTTTCATGAAGTCTTAGGTGTGCACAGATTGCTACTGGTCTCGCTTCTGCACAGTGTTCTGCCCTTCTATAGGCACTGGATTCAACTTATAATGTGTGACCGGGTGGCATCTGTTCAGAAGAAAGTGGAGGCTGTAGAGTTAGTTGCAGGATGCAGTAACGGATAGGAGGTAGAGCAAGGGATAATGTCGGATTTACTTTTAACAGGGAATACTTCACACAGGGAGAGGGAAGAATAACACAGGAATGTAAAGGATTATGCAAAGTGAGATAACACAGGAATAGGGAATTTAAAGAAGAGTCAGTAACGATATGTTTATCAGTCCGACGACGTCAGCTTGTGAAATCCTAGGTTCAAACGGTGGCGCTGTGGCGCGTGAGGGGTCCAGCGTGGTCCTGAAGAAGAAGGGGATATGTTGTTCCCGGCGGTGAAGGCGGCGGTGAATCCTTGTTGTCCTCATGGGAGTCCAGGGTCCAGGGGCTGTTGTGCGGTAACGTGAGCAGTCTCTGTCACTGCCGGAGCTTAACGTTGCTCGACAGTGGTAGATTGGTGAATCGGTATACAGCTCACAGCGGGTCACCTGGTCTCTCCATCTCGGCACGTGCGCTTCTGTTCTCTGGAGATTTTGTCACTCCCTGTCGTGGGTGCCAATGGGCACTTCAAGGGCCTCTGTGGAGAGTCTCTGAGTGAAGGTACTGGGCTCCTATGGTGTGGGCCTGCTCCATCTCGGTGCTTAGAGGACGGAGAACTAACACTGTCCTGCTGCGCGCCACGCGTTCCCGCCAAGCCCCTGCTGTTTCCCACGCGCTGCGGCTTTTTAAGCTTATCTGCGCCCCCTCAGAGCGCAGGGCCTGGGGAACTGCCCCCCCCCCGGCCGGTAGCTATGCTACTGCGCAGAACACATGACCCATCAGCCCCATCATAGCATCTCATCAATTCCTAATTAATTTTCTTTTACAGAAATAAAAAAGGTAGATCTATGGGTAATATATGCGAGGGACAGCAGCATAATTTTCTTTTTATATCTTTAAAAGAAAAAAAAAAAACTCCTGGGGACATTTCCTTAGACCTATAGGTGCTCAAGACTTGGAATAACATTTCTGCGCTGAATGATCACGCAGAGAAATGTTAGATCCGCCACGTATGGACTTTCTATTTGCTTAACAAACCATTGCGGAGTTCTGTTTCTATGGTAACCGTAGCTACATTATTGTATTTAAAGTGATCTTGACTCCAGTGACCTCTTGCAGATTAATGAAGGCGAATAAAACTTCGCTTGGCCATAAAGTGCTTTTGTGGACATTTTGTTCTTCTTTTGAGCACTATTGATAGAAATGACAGCTGAGCTGACATGACCCTGGTATTGTGCCTATGTAACTATCTTCAATTTACAATCCTGGGTAAATGTTGCTAATGTTTTCAAATTAGTGTTCTGAGGTGTAAAGATGTTACTTAGTATTGTCTGCTGCTGAGCAATAACCTTGTATTTTGCTTAATTGTTATTCCAGTGATCGAGGTAATACAAATAGTTTTTCCCTCTATCTTTGGCTGATGTGGTAGGCCAGTGGCATTAAAAGTAATATAATCAATTTCCCTTTAGAGAGAATCTGTTATCAAGTTTTTGGCACCTAATTAAAGACCCGGATTCCTGGGATGCGTCACTTACTAGGCTGCTTGCTAAACTATGACAATTTTTTCAGTAGGAGATTATCACTAGAGGACTAGTTGTCTCGTGCCATGTAGTCCTGCATATTCATGAGCTCTATAAAATCCTGCTGGTGTTGGGTCATTTGTGACTGATCCGAGACAAAAAGCCTGCTGGGAATTACGGTTGCTGGCACCCCAGTGGGAGCCACTAAATTCTCTGAGTGGCTCCCACTGAAACCATGCCCACCCCTCAATTTCTTTGGTTGGCTGAAAGTATGCAGGTTTCATCTGCGGATGAGTGGGGTTTTGTCTGCGTTAACTTTATCGTAAATATGTGTTCACCTATGGTCAACATATGCTTAATAGGGATCTATTTAGGATCCAAAAGAGCAGGCTCTTTTTGGTGTATGGAGCCAAGTGAGCCAGATCACCAAAAAGTGCCAGACTGCCTATCACTAAACCCGGGCCCCACTACTGGCTGTTTTCTGCCAGTGTACACAGAAATCTGACAATCAGTGGTGTGGGCGAGGTTATACAAAGCTCAGCATTCAGAGAACTGCTAGATTTGCATCGGAAAAATTAGTGATTTTATTAATACTGCAGCAAGCAGCCCATTAAGTGACACATTACTGGAATCAGTCTCTGCCCCTACATCATGCCGCTGTCAGATACGGTTGCAGAAACCTTGCGACCGATTCCCTCACATTTTGAGACAATTTTATAAAGATGGCATTGAGAGCAGCAAACCTACAATGTTACCACCAGTTCTCTCAAAACTATTGACTAACAGGAAAACTACCTTTTAAATGGGAAATTCATTTTCTAGCATTTCCAGAGACATTAGACAAAAGCTTTAGATTGTCTATAGCCTGCACAAAAATAAAAACAGTACAAAATAGATATTGTCCCTTGTACATAATTGCATAAGACCAAGGGCTAATCTTAACCCCTTCACTACCTTAGGTTTTTCTTTTTTTTTCTCCCCTTCTTCCCAGAGTCATAACTTTTTAATTTTTCTGTCAATATGGCCATGTGAGGGCTTTTTTTTTGCGGAACGACTTGTACTTGTGAACGACACCATTGGTTTTACCATATAGTGTAATGGAAAAAAATTCCAAATTTAAATAAAAAACAAAAAAACATTTTTCCAAGGGCCACAGTGTCTCCATTTTTCATGATCTGGGGCTGTGTTAAGGCTTATTTTTTGCACACCAAGCTGAGAGTTTTATTGATATCACTTTGGGATAGTAGTTACAATGTTTTGATCGCCCGTTATTGCATTTTATTGTAATGTTGTGGTGACCAAAAAACGTAATTCTTGCTGTTTGATTTTTTGTTTGTCCTGTTTATGCCTTTTACAGATCAAATTAATTATTTTTATATTTTGTTAGATTGAGTGGTTCTGAACACGGCGATACTAAATGTGTATTTTTGATTTTTTAATTGTTTTATTTTGAATGGGGCAAAAGGGTGGCTGATTTGAACTTGTATTTTTGTGTAGCAAAAATGCTCATTCATGAGCGCTGGACACTGAGCTGCGCTCGTAGTGCATTGGCAATGACAACCACAGGGGTCTCCTGCAAACTCTGGGTTGTTATACCACCTCATTGGCGCCCTGTGGCCATGTGACAGTGGCGCTGATGGGCGGATCTAATGACACACATCCGGTTTGCGAGGGTTAAAGGGAACCAGTCAGCAGGATTGTGCTCAGTAACCTACAGACAGTGTCAGGCCGGCGCCGTTATACTGATTAGTATGATACTTGGGTTGATGAAATCCGTCTTGTGGTTCTTTTTTAATCTTTATTTTCAGCTTTGAGTTAATGATATGCTTGTGCTCCGGGGCAGCCTGTGGGGTCTTCATGTGGTGCTCTGATTAGCTATTCATAATGCAGACTGCTGACAGGTCACTGAACCCTCACTGACCTGCCCTTAGTTTACATAATGAATACCTGTACATAGTGAAGACAAAAAACCCTTCTGCAGGCAGGTGCTGGCCATGGCTCTTGCGCTGCAGCATAATCCCATGTGTACTGTGCATATTATTATTATGGTTGAGGTTATCCTATTTAAAAAAAAAAAATTTGAAAATGGCGCCCGACGAGCCTGTGCATTAGCAGTTATTGGCGATCACCAATGGCTGCTATTGTGCAGGCGCCGGCGGCGCCAGCTTGCTAGAGAAAAAAAAAAAATTTCCTCCTCCAGGATGGCGCCCGTGCAGTAGGAGCTATTGGCATATATAGAGGTGATCAGATAGCTGCTATTGCACAGGTGCCGGCAGCACCATCTTAGAGGAGGAAATTTTTTTTTCTTTTCTAGCAAGCTGGTGCATGCGCAGTAGCAGCTATCTGATCACCTCTATATACACCGATAGCTGCTACTGCGCCATCGCGGCAGGCGCCATTTTCAAATTGATTTTATTTATTTTTTAAAATATCAGGATAACCTCAAGCATAATAATTATATGCACAGTACACATGCGATTATGCTGCAGTGCACGTGTCACGGCCGGCGCCAGCCTGCAGAAGGGTTTTTTTTTTAGTATGTATATATAATATTCATTATGTAAAATAGGGGGCAGGTCAGTGAGGGATCAGTGACCTGTCAGCAATCTGCATTATGAATTCCTAATCAGATCACCCCATGAAGACCCCCCACATACACACACACACACGCCACCCCAGAACTCAAGCATATTGTAAGGCTATGGTTCCACGGTCCGGAACCATAGTGTGTCGACCCGCCACCACAATTGTGGGTTACCAGGGCAATGGGGTACTCAGAGCCGAGCCCGTAGAAGTCTATGGGGATTGTCACAGGTAGCTGTGGCTCGGTCTGTGGCCCGGGCGGTCTGGCGTATGTTGGGGATATATTTACAGGGGATTGATTTATGTACAGTTCGTGACGCCACCTGTAGTATTCTGGTAATTTATACCAGCGCTGCTGTAGATCTCTGAGGGGATGGTGAGGCAGCTAGATGTCGGGTCCCCTACAGGTGGGACTGGTCCCTCAAAGTCTATGTGAGTAGTGAAGTCGAGTGCAGAAAAAGAACACAGTCTCACACGGTCAGCGTCTTTCCATACCTTTACTTGCAAGTTGTCAAGGCAGGTCCCAGGGAGGCTGATCCAAGGAGGATGTATTTCGAGATAGCAGCTGGGCAAGTTAGGGCCTCCTTTACTTCCAATATGACGAGTCCAACTAGCATGAAGCGTAGTTCCCTCCAATAAATCTGGTTCTTCTACCACCATGCATGAAGCTATGGTGATACTTCGGTCCCAGTAACCGGTTAACAGTGCAGGACTTCCAATCCTAAAGCACTCACAATATCTACCACTGTGCCTTTCGCCTTGCCCGTGCTGGTAGCATAAGCATCCCTCACTTCACAGATATATATAGCAGTCAGTTCCTTCTTAGTTCCTTCCAGAGCTTGCTAGCAGAATACCAGTAATACTTTTAGGCAGGAGCACGTCTCTGAACCTCTACCGTCCTCTAGACAGGCGTCTGAATTATCTGCAGCTCACTCCTCTCTCCTGCACAGACTTCTCGCTGACTGACTGTCTCCTCAGACAAACTGAACTGACTGAAGACAGGACACTCTCTGACTGAACACTCCCTGCTGATGTCACAAGCTTATAAACCTGTGGGCGTGTCTAAGTGCATGTTGGAATGAATGTTCATTTAGCATTAAACTGCTATCTCTCCACACATCCTCCAGGGTACTGCGTGTGCCTTCACACACCAGGGCTACACATTCCCCCATGGTAAAAGACAGCACTCCCGGGCTGTGAAATACAAGAAGACAGAAAATTTTGTTTATGCATGAAAACATTAACAATAACAGTAATTCGTCCCATCCAGGAGGTGAGGATATCTTGAACGTTGCAAACAATAACTTTATATATAGAAATACAAAAGTATTAAATAGCATTCAATAAATATACAGTATACTTGTGAAGGACCCGCACCAAACCTTCAACGTGGGTCCTGGGTGGGCTGCAGGACATCCAATTGCAGACCTCACTCAGTGCCACACCACACGGGTTTTTGGTTCAGAGGTAAGTCAAGGTTTCATGTGAAACCATTAAAAAGGCACTTTAGTGCAACTATTTACAGGATACAGTTTTTGGGCTGGCTCAGTCCTCAGCCTCTGAGTCCATTGTTAAACGAAGACATAATAGGGAAAACACATATATATATATAGACTTTTTACAATGTTCACATAAATTCGTTATAACTACTGCTGATATCTAATGGGTAATTTCCCTTTTGTGATTCTCTCTGATCTACGTGGTGTAGTTTCAGGTATATCAAGTTGCGATCTGTCTGCACTGCGTAACGGCAAACTATAGAACTGCCTTAATCTTTCTATGGATCTGGCAAGCGTACTGATGGCTGGGCGGTGTGAGTCAGCTTCACCAGGAGATCCCATAGTATGGGGCGCTGCTTCAGATGATCCATCTTGAGGTTCCACAGGTTGAGGTGTTGCTGGGATGGGTAACTCCTGAGCGGGCTCAACTGGCACCACAGGCACAACTGGAGGTAAAACTTCCTCTTGTGGCTGATAAAACTGCAACACTGGAATTATCACAGCATCTCCCAGTCGGGGCCAATCCGCAGGAAAATCTCCCAGATCGGTGTGTATGACCTCTTCCTTTCTTTCTCTTTGATTGAGGACAGGGTTCTTTTCACAACTCTTTAAGTGTTCTGGACACAACTTCAAATGATCTCTGGACACAGTGGTTGTTGTTCTTCCTCCGTCTTTACTGACGACACAAACTTTTCTGTTGTCGTACTTAGAATCTTGTATGACGTAGGGTTCTTGCTCCCACTGATTATCCAATTTGTGCATCTTCCTTTTTCTTTTTAATACTACCTCTCCAGGCATCAAAGGCTTGGCAGGAGCATTTCTGTTGTAAACATCTTCCTGTTTCTCCCGTGCCTTATTGAGACTTTCCTCCACACAGATTTGTACTCTTCTGTACTGCTCTTGCCGATTGACGTCCCAGTTTTCCACGGCATCGTCTGCCTCCGGTTCTACCACTCCAAGTTCTAAATCCATTGGTAGTTTTCGAGGCCTTGCTCTCATAAGATAGGCTGGAGTGCAGTTAGTCGAGCTTACAGGTATATGATTATACAAATCAACCAAATCAGGTAGTAAATCCGGCCATCGATTCCTGTCTTCCAACGGTATGGATCTCAACAAGTCAAGGACAATATGGTTCATCTTTTCACAAAGACCGTTGGTTTGAGGGTGGTATGGTGTCGTTCTTATTTTCTTGCACCCGTACATATGACAGAATTCCTTGAATAAATCGGCTTCAAAAGCAGGTCCCTGATCGGTTAAGACTTGCTCCGGATACCCATGCGGTCTGCAGAAGCTTGCTTGAAAGGTTTTCGCGGCCGTCACTGCGGTCTGGTCCTTAACTGGAACAACTACCAGAAATCTGGAGTAATGGTCCACCATGGTCAAGGCGTATGAGTATCCAGATCTACTTGGCGACAATTTGACATGGTCCAGGGCCACAATCTCCAGAGGACGAGTCGTCCGGATAGGTTGCAGGGGTGCCTTCTGACTACCGTAGTCCTTTCTTCTGAGACCACAAGGTCCACAGTTCCGACACCACCTCTCGATGGAGCTGCGCATCCCTACCCAGTAGAACCGGCATCTCAACAGGGTCTCCAGCTTCCTCCAGCCAAAGTGTCCTGCTTGATCGTGGTATGCTTCCAACACCATTGGGACGTCTGCCTTGGGGACCACGATTTGCCAGACCATCTCATGGGTTCTGGGGTTGACGTATCTCCTGCACAACTTCTCACGGTATAGGAACAACCTGCTTTTCTCGTTCCACAGGAGCTTGGCTGACATAGGTGCATCCTTTTCCAGAGAGGAGCCTTCCTGTCTTAACAACTCCTTGATGCGGCTGACCACTGGATCACTGTCCTGAGTCTCTTTCCAGCTATGATGGGGTAAAGGATTTAATGTTGCACCATACTGCTTTCTGTGGACTCGATGCTCGTGGACTACCCCATTTCGATGGAACGCGGGTAGCTCAATTTCTTCCAGGTCGTCCGATTCTTCTTCCGTGTCAGAGTCATGCGGCATTCGGGACAACGCATCAGCATTAGCATTCTTTCGACCTGCCCGGTACTTGATAGTAAACTGGTAATTGGACAACCGGGCCATCCATCGCTGCTCCATGGCACCAAGCTTGGCGGTTTCCAGGTGCGTTAACGGGTTGTTGTCTGTGTACGCCGTGAACTTGTTGGAGGCCAGATAGTGCTTAAATCTTTCAGTAATGGCCCAGACCAGCGCCAGAAACTCCAGCTTGAAGCTGCTATAATTTTCCGGATTCCTCTCCGTTGGCCTGAGTTTTCTGCTAGCATAAGCGATGACTTTTTCTTGGCCATTCTGCTTCTGACTGAGAACTGCTCCCAGCCCTTCATTACTGGCGTCGGTGTACAACAGGAACGGTTGGCTGTAATCAGGATAGGTTAAGATCTCATCACCTGTCAGGATCTCTTTCATCTTTTGGAATGCTTCAGCCTGTTCTTTACCCCAATTAAAGGGAGGGTTTCTGCTCTTTAAGGATTGTCCTACCAGGAGGTCCTGTAAAGGAGCTGCCTTCTTCGTGTAATCTTTCACGAATCTCCTGTAGTAACCCGTTAGTCCCAGGAACTGTCGCACTTCCTTAAGGTTCTTCGGCTCCGGCCACTTCTGGATGGCAGTGACTTTCTCTGGGTCCGGCGCTACTCCTTCCGAACTGACGATGTGCCCCAAGTATTGTACCTTCTGTTTGAGTAGATGGCATTTTGAGGGTTTTAATTTCATCCCGTACCTGGACAGGGACTCGAATACTTCTGCCAGGTGCTTCAGATGGTCCTCATAAGTCTTGGAATACACGATAACGTCGTCTAGGTATAGCAGCACGGTTTCAAAATTGAGATGTCCCAGACAGTTTTCCATCACTCTCTGAAATGTTCCTGGGGCACTGCTGAGCCCAAACGGCATTCTGTCGAACTCACAGAGCCCCATTGGGGTGGTGAAAGCCGTTTTCTCACGATCCTCCTCAGCCACAGCCACTTGCCAGTAACCACTAGTCAGATCAAGGGTAGAAAAGTAGTTAGCCGTTTTCAGAGCAGCTAATGATTCCTCTATACGTGGTAACGGGTATGCATCCTTGTGTGTTATGCGGTTCACCTGCCTGTAATCCACACACATTCTCATACTACCATCTTTCTTTTTAACCAGAACTAGAGGGGCTGCCCAGGGGCTACAACTATCCCTTATCACCCCAGCTTTCTTCATATCATTCAACATTTCTTTAGCCTTCTGATAATGAGCTGGAGGTATGGGCCTATACCGCTCTTTGATGGGAGGATGATTGCCTGTAGGGATATGATGTTGTACTCCCTTAATTGTCCCAAAATCAAGTGGATTTTTGCTAAACACTTGGGCATACTCTTGCACCACCCGTAATACCCCTTGCTTCTGGTGAGCGGGAGTGGTGTCCGTCCCAACATGGAGTTGCTGACACCATTCCGCCACCTGAGTTGCTGGGTCATTGTCCTCCTCTATTTGACAGGAGTCTAAGGACTCAGCCGGGAGAATAGAATTATTATCAACAGCATGAAGTTTAGCAATGGTTGCATAACGGGGTAAATTTACCTCATCATCTCCCCAATTGAGAAGCCGTACCGGTACTCTTCCATTCACCACTTCTACTACTCCTCTAGCACTCATAAGTGTAGGTCTATGTTCTGAATGGTGGGGTTCTACTACAGCTTGGTAATTCTGTCCTCTCAGACCTATGGCTGCCCTGCACCAAATGATCATTTCACTCATTGGGGGTACCACAATAGGATCCGAGTCAGTGACCCGTACATTACCAATTTCGCCGTCGGTAAGCTTCGCTTGCTGCTGACACACCAGGGCCCGGATCTCTCTTTGGATTACTCCTCTCTGCCTTGGTCGGGCAATCTCAGCGAGCTGTTGGAGCAAGAACACAACTTCTCCCAAACAATTACCGATAATGTTAGTACCCAAAATGATATTTAAACCGTTCTCCTCATTTACAGTCTTTACTACCAGAAGCCCTTGGTCTTTCAACTCCTCTCTGCCCACCTTTACATCTACACATTTTGTTCCGAGTACTTCTACAGGAAGACCATTCGAAGCATACACAGTAAAGTCAAGGCTCGGAGGTTTAAGACTGTCCATTGACCAGTACTTGGTATATAGAGCATCAGGTATTAGGGTCACCTGCGACCCAGTGTCTAACAATGCTGGAACAGCAATACCATCTAGAATAATAGACAGGTAGGGTCGCCCGCCCACATACCTGCGGTTCCAGTCTAGGGGGCCTGACGGGTATTCTCCTGGGTGTTGGCCCTTGGACCCAGGTTCTGCCCGTTTAAAGGACACTGTGTAGACAGATGACCTTTCCGGTTGCAGCGATAACAGATGATCTCTCGACGAGAAGGGTGTTGATCAGAGGTTGCTCCTGGGGGTGGCGTTGTCCTCCTCCGGGGGGGAGACGTCTTCTTTCTTCTCCGGTGCATCCACGGGACGTCTTCTGGGCAGTCAGCTAACAAGATCTTTCCTTCCTCCTCTTTCCGCAGCTGTAGGGCACTCATCACAGCGGCCAGATTTTTAGTCAGCTGGCGCACCTCTGAGCGCAGACAGTCCAATTCACTAGGAGGTGTCACCTGCGCTTTGGCTTCAGCCACTAGCGGGGAAAAGGGGGTTACTGCCGGTTCCGGAGTGACTTCAGCCTGATGATGTTGGGTGGCCACCTCAGGTTTGCCCAGGGGGCCCCAGCCCTTTTATTGCCATGTCCTTTAGGGCATCAAAGGTAGCATCCGGATGATCTAAGGACCACCAATTTACAGTTCTGCGTTCCTCTGGGGATCTCAATCCCTGTATAAATTGTTCTTTCAACATTTTATTCTCGTCGATAGCATTTAAATTGTTAATTTGCTTGAGTGCTTTCAGGGCTCCCTGTAGTCGGCAAGCGTAGTCCCGAATGCTGTCACCTGGCTGTTGTGAACAGTGATAGAAGGCCAACCGGAGATCCGTTTCTGTGCGGTCTTCAAATATGGCATGTAGCTTAAGGAAGATCGCAGGTACCGACTCCTGATCAACGGTATCCCAAGTCTCCACTTCCCTCTCAGCAGCGCCAGTTAGCTGCCCTATTAGCACAGCAGCTTTTTGTCTCTCAGGCATGGAGTACATTTCTAGGATGCTGCATAACTTCCGCTTGAAGCCTGCTAATGTGCCTGGCTCACCGCTGTATTGGGGAAGCCATTTCGCCCCAGGCATATATGGGAGCGTTAGTGGCATGATCGGGACTACCGGACTGGGTGCAGGGCCTGCGCCCCCATCTGGCGCTACAATACCAGACGGTGCGGGATTGGGGACTCCGGCCGGGGCCGCACTGTCAGCCGGTTGTTGTGACATCTTAGCGCCCCCTTGGTTAAACGGAGCCTACCGGTTTCAGATGCTGCTACTTCACAGGCACCGCAGTGGGAACAGGACCTTCGTCGCAGGCGCTCTGATGTCAGAGCGTTCACTTCCTGTCGCAGGACCTGCAGCTCTATTTTGCGATGCAATTTGCGATGCGGATTGCAATGCAGATTGTGATGCAGTTTGCTATGCGGATTGTGATGCAGATTGCTATGCAGTTTGCGATGCGGTTTGCTATGCAGATTGCGATGCGGTTTGCGATGCGGTTTGCTATGCAGTTCGCGATGCGGTTTGCAAAGCAGATTGCTATGCAGTTTGCGATGCGGTTTGCGACGCAGATTGCTATGCAGTTTGGGGTGCAGGTTGGGGGCGTGTCCAAGACTTTGCGCGCTTTTTCAGGTCCGCCCACCTTCTTCTCCAGCGCCTGAGGGCGCGAATATGGCGGCAAAATGGCGGATTTTAGCGCCAAACAATAGCAACAGTCTTTTTCATCAAAACACTCCACAGGCACACAGGGCTCGCAATGCTGCAAGTTTCGGATCCTGTTCGTGACGCCAAAGTTTTTGTGTCGACCCGCCACCACAATTGTGGGTTACCAGGGCAATGGGGTACTCAGAGCCGAGCCCGTAGAAGTCTATGGGGATTGTCACAGGTAGCTGTGGCTCGGTCTGTGGCCCGGGCGGTCTGGCGTATGTTGGGATATATTTACAGGGGATTGATTTATGTACAGTTCGTGACGCCACCTGTAGTCTCTGGTAATTTATACCAGCGCTGCTGTAGATCTCTGAGGGGATGGTGAGGCAGCTAGATGTCGGGTCCCCTACAGGTGGGACTGGTCCCTCAAAGTCTATGTGAGTAGTGAAGTCGAGTGCAGAAAAAGAACACAGTCTCACACGGTCAGCGTCTTTCCATACCTTTACTTGCAAGTTGTCAAGGCAGGTCCCAGGGAGGCTGATCCAAGGAGGATGTATTTCGAGATAGCAGCTGGGCAAGTTAGGGGCCTCCTTTACTTCCAATATGACGAGTCCAACTAGCATGAAGCGTAGTTCCCTCCAATAAATCTGGTTCTTCTACCACCATGCATGAAGCTATGGTGATACTTCGGTCCCAGTAACCGGTTAACAGTGCAGGACTTCCAATCCTAAAGCACTCACAATATCTACCACTGTGCCTTTCGCCTTGCCCGTGCTGGTAGCATAAGCATCCCTCACTTCACAGATATATATAGCAGTCAGTTCCTTCTTAGTTCCTTCCAGAGCTTGCTAGCAGAATACCAGTAATACTTTTAGGCAGGAGCACGTCTCTGAACCTCTACCGTCCTCTAGACAGGCGTCTGAATTATCTGCAGCTCACTCCTCTCTCCTGCACAGACTTCTCGCTGACTGACTGTCTCCTCAGACAAACTGAACTGACTGAAGACAGGACACTCTCTGACTGAACACTCCCTGCTGATGTCACAAGCTTATAAACCTGTGGGCGTGTCTAAGTGCATGTTGGAATGAATGTTCATTTAGCATTAAACTGCTATCTCTCCACACATCCTCCAGGGTACTGCGTGTGCCTTCACACACCAGGGCTACACAATAGCGCTTTGGACGGAGCGGAAATTCCGCTCCGTCTAAGCCCCGCCCCCTTTATGACGCGCGATCTTTCCGGAGGTGTTCAGGACACCTCCGGAACACCTCCGGAAAGAGCGCAGGGCTACATAGCCCTGTGTTAATTCTGTTGCGGCGACGCACCGTCGCCGCAATACGCGAGGACATGCTGCGGTCTAAAAAGACGCGCCGCATGTCCGTTTACGCAGGTTTGCCACCTGCGTATTGTTACGCATGGTGGAGACGGGATTCCTTGAAATCCCCTCCACTATGCTGTAACATCTGGACGCTGCGTGTTTGGCGCTGCGCCAGCGCACAGCGCCAAACACGCAGCGTTTCCTGACCGTGGAAACTCACCCTAAGGCTATGGTTCCACGGTCCGGAACCATAGCGCTTTTGACGGAGCGGAAATTCCGCTCCGTCTAAGCCCCGCCCCCTTTCTGACGCGCGCTCTTTCCGGAGGTGTTCAGGACACCTCCGGAACACCTCCGGAAAGAGCGCAGGGCTACATAGCCCTGTGTTAATTATGTTGCGGCGACGCACCGTCGCCGCAATACGCGAGGACATGCTGCGGTCTGAAAAGACGCGCCGCATGTCCGTTTACGCAGGTTTGCCACCTGCGTATTGTTACGCATAGTGGAGACGGGATTTCTTGAAATCCCCTCCACTATGCTGTAACATCTGGACGCTGCGTGTTTGGCGCTGCGCCAGCGCACAGCGCCAAACACGCAGCGTTTCCTGACCGTGGAAACTCACCCTTAGAGGTTACAAAGACTGGTATACGCCCCTACCTCTTTTAAGCATGTCCCGGTTAAATGTGGTATGTATAAAGTGTTTTATGTTTCTAAATGCTGTATGCATATGTATAGTGTTCTCTAACGTATATATTCTTGTAATTTGTAATGCTGTTATGTATATACTTGTATATACTGATGTCATGTGTATGAGGTTAAGATGAGGAAAACGTAGTTCCCTTAATAGGCCACTAGATGGGGCACTGTTGTGAATGGGTTTGAGATGAGTTCTGAGCAGAGGCTCCCTCTGGTGGTTACAAGCGGTACTAGTGAGGATTGTGAGGACTGGGAATCAGGTGTTACTGATTGGTCTTATATAAGGGAGTCATTTTCCCATCAGGGTTGCCGGTGATCAATTGTTCTGGTCTGAATCCTTCTTTCCAGTTTCCCTTGTAGCCTGCTGTGTCGTGTCTGCATCTCCTGCTATCAGATAAGACAATTTCTTATTTTGTGTTTTTGCTATATTTTTGCATTTTGTCCTGCACTTCTGTGGGGGCCTTCAGGGTCCCCTCCGGGGGCTTTTGCCCTCTCAGTTTAGTCCAGCCACTGTGTTTTGTACTTTTGCTTTTTCCAGTTTTTTTTCAGTGGCTGCTGTTTTGTTTTTGTTACACCAGAGAACTAATTTAGGTGGTAGAGGTCGTGTGATCTCAGGTGATTTTGAAATTAGTAGAGTTGGTGTTTTTTCAGGGTTTTCTGAGATTGCAGTAAGTACCCTTCCTATCCTTTTCTGTTTAGATAGTTTGGGCCCCAGCGTTTGCTCATACTATTTTCTTTCTGTGTCAGTATTTCCTCTTGTCTAACTGCCATTACATGTTTGGGGGCTTTCTATTATCTTTGGGGTTCTGCTCCGGGGCAGATAGCTTTCCTATTTCTATCTTTAGGTGTAGTTAGTTTCTCAGGCTGTGACGAGGCGTCTAGGACCAACGTAGGAACGCTCCACGGCTGCCTCTAGTTGCGGTGGTTAGTCAGGGTACTGCAATCTCATAGATTCCAACTGCTCTGGTGTATTTCCTTTTTTACCTGCACTCCTCAGCTACCGTAACATAACAGTATCACCGGCCATAAAAATTGTATGGTACTCACAGAAGGGAAAAAATATTTTGAAGGAAGAAAAGTTGTCAGAGATATTTTTCTGTTTGTTGCATTTTTTTTTTTTTTTTTTTTTCCCTCTGTATCTCTGGGTGCTGGGGAGGATCTTTTCTCCCAATGGAGTTTGCACAGTTGTCTGGCCGTGTGGATCAGCTTGCCACTGAGGTTCAGAGTATTGCTGCATATCTTGCTAGGTTGCCTGTTGTGGAACCTAGGATCCCCATGCCAGATTTGTTTTTAGGGGATCGAGCTAAGTTTCAGAATTTCAAAATAATTGTAAATTGTTTCTTGCCTTAAAATCTAAGTCCTCAGGAAACGCAGCGCAGCAGGTTCAAATTATCATCTCTCTCCTGCGCGGCGATCCTCAGGATTGGGCTTTTTCCCTGATACCTGGGGATCCTGTTTTGAGTGATGTTGATGCATTTTTTCAGGCTTTGGGGTTATTGTACGATGAGCCTAATGTCACTGATCAAGCTGAAAAAGCCTTGTTGGCATTAAATCAGGGGCTTGATGACGCTGAGTTATACTGTCAGAGATTCCGTAGGTGGGCAGTCCTGACCAAGTGGAATGACGACGCTTTGGTGGCCCTTTTCCGGAAGGGTCTGTCGGATAATGTAAAGGATGTTATGGTGGGATTCCCTGTCCCCTCTGGTCTCAATGATTCTATGTCATTAGCGATTCAAATTGACAGACGTTTGCGTGAGCGGAGAAGTATGCGTGGAGTGGTGTTGCCTTGTAAGCCAGCTGCTGAGCCCATGCAGTGTGATGGAGTGGTGTCTGGGGCACAGCGTCATGAGTTTCGAAAGCGCAATGGGTTATGTTTCTACTGTGGTGATGCCTCTCATGCTATTTCAGTCTGCCCTAAGCTTGCACGCTCAGTTGTCTTGGGTAGTGTTCAGACTAAGTTTTTATTAACTGTCACTCTGATATGCTCTCTGTCCTCATTTTCTGCTCAGGCTTTCGTTGATTCTGGAGCAGCTATTAACCTGATGGATTATGATTTTGCTAAACGTTGTGGGTTTCCCTTGATACCCCTACAGAAGTCTATTCCTTTACTGGGGATCGATTCTACCCCTTTGGCTGAGAATAAACCCCAGTTTTCTACTCAGGTGATAATGAGGGTTGAACCTGATCACCAGGAGTGCTGCAAATTTTTGGTTCTATATAATCTGCATGACATTATAGTGCTGGGTTTCCCTTGGTTACAGTCTCATAATCCTGTTTTGGATTGGAAATCTGTGTCTGTAACCAGTTGGGGCTGCCAATGTGTTAATACCAACACTCCTGTTTTTTCTGCCTCCCCCCAGGCTGAGGATGTTCCTGACTTTTTGTTTGATTTTTCTGATGTGTTTAGCGAAAGTAAATCTGCATCCTTCCTCCCCATAGGAGCTATGACTGCGCTATTGAATTAGTGCCAGGTAGTAAATTCCCTAAAGGTCGCCTTTTTAACTTGTCTGTACCTGAACATGACGCTATGCGGTCTTATATCAAGGAATCATTGGAGAAGGGTCATATCAGACCATCCTCTTCACCCTTAGGTGCCGGTTTTTTCTTTGTGGCCAAAAAAGATGGTTCATTAAGGCCGTGTATTGATTATCGTCTCTTGAACAATATTACTGTGAAATATCAATACCCGTTACCCTTGATTTCTGACCTGTTTTCCAGGGTGAAAAACGCTACTTGGTTTACCAAGCTTGACCTCAGGGGGGCGTATAACCTTATTCGCATTAAGCACGGGGATGAATGGAAGACGGCATTTAACACCCCTGAAGGGCATTTTGAGTACCTTGTGATGCCCTTTGGGCTCACTAATGCTCCTTCCGTCTTCCAGTCCTTCATGAATGACATTTTCAGGGATTTTGTGGACAAGTTTCTGATTGTTTATTTGGATGATATCTTGATTTTTTCTAATGACTGGGACTCTCATGTGAAACATGTTCGAACTGTATTCCAGATTTTGAGAGAGAATGCTCTGTATGTGAAGGGATCAAAGTGTCTTTTTGGCGTACAGAAGATCTCATTTCTGGGATTCATTTTGTCCCCATCTGTTATTGAAATGGACCCGGTCAAGGTTCAGGCCATCTGTGATTGGGTCCAACCTACTTCATTAAAGGCTCTTCAGAGATTTTTGGGTTTTGCCAATTTTTATCGTAAATTTATTGGTAATTTCTCGGTTATTGTTAAACCATTAACTGATTTGACCAGAAAGGGTTCTGATGTGGTGAATTGGCCTCCTGAGGCAGTCTCTGCGTTTCAGGAACTTAAGCAGAGATTCACTTCTGCTCCTGTTCTACGGCAGCCTGATGTTTCTCTGCCATTTCAGGTGGAGGTTGATGCCTCTGAAATTGGGGCAGGTGCCGTTTTGTCCCAAAAAGATCCAGAGACCTCTAAAAGTAACCCTTGTGCCTTTTTCTCTCGAAAATTTTCTCCTACTGAACGTAATTATGACGTGGGTAATCGGGAGTTATTGGCCATGAAGTGGGCTTTTGAAGAGTGGAGACATTGGCTGGAGGGAGCCAAACATCAGGTGGTGGTCCTTACGGACCATAAGAATCTGGTCTATCTGGAATCTGCCAAGCGACTCAATCCTAGACAGGCCAGGTGGGCCTTGTTTTTCACAGTTTTAATTTTGTGGTTTCCTTTCTTCCTGGCACTAAGAATGTTAAGGCGGATGCCCTCTCGAGGAGTTTCCTTGCGGACTCTCCTGAGCTATCTGATCCCTCTGTTATTTTGAAGGAGGGTGTAGTTCTTTCCGCCATCTCGCCCAATTTGAGACTTGCTCTGGAGGGGTGTCAGGAGGATAGGCCCGAGCGCTGCCCTGTTGGAAAATTGTTTGTCCCGGACCAATGGAAAAAGAGTGTGATGTCTGAGATTCATTGTTCCGCATTGGCTGGGCATCCCGGAATTTTTGGTACCAGAGACTTGGTTAGTCGGTCCTTTTGGTGGCCTACCTTGTCTCGCGATGTCAGGGAATTTGTGCAGTCCTGCGGGACTTGCTCTCGCTCCAAGCCTTGCTCTCGCTCTAGTGGTTTGTTGATGCCATTGCCTGTGCCCAAGAGACCATGGACCCATATCTCTATGGATTTCATTTCCGATCTTCCTGTTTCTCAGAGAATGACCACCATCTGGGTAATTTGTGATAGGTTTTCCAAAATGATACATCTTGTGCCATTACCTAAGTTGCCTTCCTCCTCTGAATTGGTGCCGTTGTTCCTTCAGCACGTGGTTCGTTTACACGGCATTCCTGAGAACATTGTGTCTGACAGAGGAGTCCAGTTTGTTTCCAGATTTTGGAGGACTTTTTGTTCTAAACTGGGTGTTCAATTGTCTTTCTCCTCGGCATTTCATCCTCAGACCAATGGTCAAACTGAGAGAACAAACCAGACATTGGAGACTTATCTAAGATGCTTTGTGTCTGCTGATCAGGATGACTGGGTCTCTTTTTTGCCTTTGGCTGAGTTTGCTCTTAATAATAGGGCTAGCTCTGCCACTTTGATGTCTCCGTTTTTCTGTAATTCTGGGTTTCACCCTCGATTTTCTTCAGGACAGACAGAGGCTTCTGTCTGTCCAGGTGTTGACTCTGTTGTTGAGCGTATGCAGCAGATTTGGGACCAGGTAGTGGAGAGGTTGTCCCTCTCTCAGGAGAAGGCCCAGCGGTTTGCTAACCGGCATAGGACTGATGGTCCTCGGTTTAAAGTGGGGGACTTGGTCTGGTTGTCCTCAAAGAATATTCCTATGAGAGTAGCATCTCCTAAATTTAAGCCTAGGTTCATTGGACCTTATAAGATCATGGAGATTATTAATCCTGTTTCTTTTCGTTTGCTTCTTCCAGGGACATTTAAGATCCATAACGTGTTCCACAAGTCCTTGTTGAAGAGGTTTGTTGAGCCAGTGGTTCCTGCTGCTGTGCCTCCTGACCCTGTTTGGTTGAGGGCAATCTGGAGTATGTGGTTGAGAAAATATTGGATTCTCGTTTTTCTAGACGAAGACTCCAGTATTTGGTTAAATGGAGAGGTTATGGTCAGGAAGACAATTCTTGGGTGTTTGCTTCGGACATCCATGCTAGGAGACTTATCCGTGCGTATCATAGAACTCATCCTGACCGACCTGGTTGCTCAAATGAGGGTTCGGTGACCCCTCCTCAAGGGGGGGGTACTGTTGTGAATGGGTTTGAGATGAGTTCTGAGCAGAGGCACCCTCTGGTGGTTACAAGCGGTACTAGTAAGGATTGTGAGGACTGGGAATCAGGTGTTACTGATTGGTCTTATATAAGGGAGTCATTTTCCCATCAGGGTTGCCGGTGATCAATTGTTCTGGTCTGAATCCTTCTTTCCAGTTTCCCTTGTAGCCTGCTGTGTCGTGTCTGCATCTCCTGCTATCAGATAAGACAATTTCTTATTTTGTGTTTTTGCTATATTTTTGCATTTTGTCCTGCACTTCTGTGGGGGCCTTCAGGGTCCCCTCCGGGGGCTTTTGCCCTCTCAGTTTAGTCCAGCCACTGTGTTTTGTACTTTTGCTTTTTCCAGTTTTTTTTCAGTGGCTGCTGTTTTGTTTTTGTTACACCAGAGAACTAATTTAGGTGGTAGAGGTCGTGTGATCTCAGGTGATTTTGAAATTAGTAGAGTTGGTGTTTTTTCAGGGTTTTCTGAGATTGCAGTAAGTACCCTTCCTATCCTTTTCTGTTTAGATAGTTTGGGCCCCAGCGTTTGCTCATACTATTTTCTTTCTGTGTCAGTATTTCCTCTTGTCTAACCGCCATTACATGTTTGGGGGCTTTCTATTATCTTTGGGGTTCTGCTCCGGGGCAGATAGCTTTCCTATTTCTATCTTTAGGTGTAGTTAGTTTCTCAGGCTGTGACGAGGCGTCTAGGACCAACGTAGGAACGCTCCACGGCTGCCTCTAGTTGCGGTGGTTAGTCAGGGTACTGCAATCTCATAGATTCCAACTGCTCTGGTGTATTTCCTTTTTTACCTGCACTCCTCAGCTACCGTAACATAACAGGGCACATTAGTTAACTGAGACAGAACTGTAAATAGTTAAACATAAGAGGGACAGACCGTGGATAAGTGTAGGAGTTTTCCTGGTTGTGAGTTAGTTAGGGCCCAGTGCCCGTGTGGGGCGGTCAGCTCCGTAACGTTTAAGCAAGCTACCCAGCCATTCAGAGTCCGGATGGACAGAGGTGCAGCAGAAGCAGTAGTACTACTGCAGATGGGAAGAGAGGCTTAAGAATTGGTCCTAGAACAGTACAAGAGACTCAGGTCACTAATCATGTGGCAGGTCATGGCATGGGCTGATGCCCTCGTATCCGGGGCGAAACGGGCGAGGGAACTCCCAAACGCAGTGAGTCTGGACAGGGAGGGCACAGAGTTACCCCAAGCGGTGGAAAGACCCAGTAATGTACTGCAGTACGTAGAGAGGAGTGCAGAAGAGGTGCTTAATGTGAACTGTGTGGAACCGTATGCTGATGTTGTCGCTGACAAGGATGTGCTGCAACAAGTGAAGAGTAAAGTTCATTGTTTGAAGTTTGCAAAGGGCTCTGTCTCTTTATGCGCCACAATGCAAGCAGTGGAGCTTCAGCAAGCCCGATAGGACCCTGACAGTGCAGAGGGTGATACGGAAGGCATGCTGCAGAAGGGACAGTATTTTCCTGTGATTGGGAGCCAGGGCACGCCAAAGCCACTTGCCTTAGCCACAACAACGGCCCTGGCTCTGCCTCTCTCAATATTAACTGAAAATAAAGATTACACAACAACCACAATCCGAATTTCATGAACCAAGGTATCATTGTAAGCAGCATAATGGCACCGACCAGACACTGTGTGTAGTTTACTGTGCACAATCCTGCTGAGAGGTTCCCTTAAAATTCCGCTATCAAAGATTAATAGTGGCATTTAACATGCTAACAGCCGCGGGTGGATCGCGATTGCACCTGCGGCTGTTAGTTGCACATATCAGCTGATCTGATCAGCTGTCATGTGCTGGTAAAGATGCAGGCTCAGCGCCAGAGCCCACACCCCAAAGAGGAGGAGGTGACCTATGATGTACCTATACATCATAGGTCTTAAAGGGGTTAAACTGTAACCGTTTTAATTTTTATTTCCTAAATCAATAATTCATGTAAAGATAAGAAACTTTGTAATGTATATTATCAGAGAATTCTGTTTTTTTTCCCCTTCAGACCTGAGCATTAATTTTCAAAATTCTGAATTCCTGGATAAAATTTGTAGTCGGTGAAGACAGATTTTTACATTACTGAGATAGGAAATGACAGTTGCTACTGCTAAAATTCTATTTAGAGGCGGAGCTAGAGATAGAGCGTTTCCCTCCTTTTCCCCCTCATCTACATAGAAGATACCAGCTACTACTGATGAGATTCTATCATAGTAATGTAAAAATCGGTTTTCACTGAATACAGATTTTACCCCAGAACTGAGAGTTTTGAGAATGAGTGATCAGTCCAGGAGGAGAAAAAAGCTGATTTTCTCTGATAAGTTGTATTACAAAGTTTCTTATTTTCATGTGTATTATTGAGTTATGATATAAAAATTAAATCGACAATTATTCTTTAAAGACTCTGCAACCTCAGAAAGGAAAGGTTTACGTATTAAAGTCTATACATTTGGCTTCAAACACTAGAACCCCAGCTTTAATGAGCTCCTTGCTAAATGAATACAGTTATTTCCGTGTATTTCATATATGCTTCCTGTGATATCTAAAGTCTCATAAGGAAAAGGTAACTGACTGATGTCAGATGTTGCACACTTTTTTTCATTTTTTCTTTTTTTTAAGTTTGTTCTGCAGAAAGTTAGTTTTCTCACTTGAAGGTAGAAAAATATTTAGAGTTGAGAGTCCTCAGTGGTTGATACCTTTTAATGGCTAACTGAAAAGATGGTAACAAATTGCAAGCTTTCCAGACTACTCAGGTCTCTTCAGTCTCGAAAGCTTGCAATTTGTTACCATCTTTTCAGTTAGCCATTAAAAGGTATCAACACTGAGGACTCTCAACTCTAAATATTTTTCTATCTACTGGCTAACACGGTACAAAGATATACATCTTTACTGTATCACTTGAAGGTAGGAACTCCAAGCTAATTAGAGTAGTTACTGAAGTGTTTGAAGCCAATTGTATGGCCATGCACTTTGATGAATTTACTCCAGGTGAGGAGTCTGGAGAATCGTCTTTTGCTTTTCTACTAGTTGCGTACAAAGGATAAGAACTATTTTTGACAGTTTGAATAGTAAAGCATAAACCTCGTGGTTATCTTCTGATCTCGGTGGTGATTTAGGAGATAATAGTATTGCGAATATTAAGGGAATTATCGGAATACTATTAGGGATGAGTTGTACCCAGCTCTCATTTTTCAGAAGGTCCATGGCAGGTCAAAGCAGTAGTTGTGTTTGGTTTTTATTGGAGCTAGATTCACTTTTTTTCTGGTATTTTGATAGATCCTCCCATTCTAGGTTTGAAAAATGTACGATTGTTAGCTCATTGAACGCTCTATTTTCATAATGCACATATATAGGTGCGGTTGTTCGGGGTTTCATTAGAGTAGTGTTTTATACCTACACAACCACGTAATCTGGACAGGGACGTAAAGGGATTACACTGCTGCCTGTAAGACAAGTGGCTAGTAAGTTATATTCTCCTTACCAATCTCTCTCTGACACATTTCTGGTCCCCATCTGACCTCTCATTTTCTAGCTTTAGTGATGATATTGTATGTTGACACCTCCGCAACCAGAGATTGACTGCAGCAGTCACATGTTGTGATGACATGGCGACACTCAAACTGGATAAATACAGAGCCAAGTAGGGGACCAGGAAAAGGCCGGCTTGAGAACAGGTGAACATTGGGTCTAGTTACAAAAAAAAACCAAAACATTTAATTGGTGATATAATCTATATATCAACATTTGTTTGTTGGCTGACTGAATTTGGCCTGTGAAAATGGGCTTTTACCCTTTTTATTTTCTTTAACTAAAATTACTAGTCATGATCGAGCGTGCTCGGATAAGGTGTTATCCGAGCATGCTCGAGTACTAATAGAGCATTTTTGGCGTTCTCCAATACTATGTTTGAGTCCTCGCAGTTGCAGGTCTTTCTGCTGTTCGACAGCCGCAAAACTTGGAGAGATTGTCTAACAAACGGGCAATCCCTGTATGTGTTGTGGCTGTTGAACAGCAGCGGGGACTCAAACATAGTTGTTCTGCTCGTCTTATGTGTATGTGTACATAATCCTTGCAGACAGCATAACCTTGATCCCAACAGTGATTTGATAGACACGTGATGTCTGTTACCAAGTTTATTGCAGGAATCGAATATGGTAAAAAACTGTGGAACAAATAACAGTATTTTACTATGTGCTCACAAACATGTGGCAAGCATACAATATATACACAATATACAGTGGTGAGGGAACACACTATATGCATAACATGTAGTTACATATAACATGCGGTATATCCATGCTTACTGACCAGTCGGAAAGCATGGACTACAACTCTCACATTTTCATAACAGCATGATGTAAACATCCCAATATTTATACGGCTGTCAAGTTCATGGTGAATTGTTTAGGACCTACCGATTGTGCGGCTACAGATCTGGATGTAAGAGATCACTATTGGATTCTGATGTCAGGAGGTACTCAGAAATGAACTGTCTTAGTTGTATACTGAGCAAAAAAACATGGCTGCTGGGGCTGGCTGATGAGTCATGAAAACTATGACTCATGAACTACGGTGTGGTAGATATGTCAAAAAACCTCAATATCAACAACCAAAGACATTCTATAAAACGACCACTAGATGGTGCTGTTATACCACATAACAAATCTGAATATTTACACAGAAAATTCTAGCGGAACATCACAATAGTATTAGAGCACACCGAACATGCTCTATTAGCACTCGAGCGTGCTTGGTAGAGTTGAGCATTCCGATACCACAAGTATCGGGTATCGGCCGATATTCGCTGTATCGGAATTCTGATACTTAGGTCCGATATTTTCCATATATCGTATACCGGAATCGGAAGTTCCCATAATTCTTTGAGAGGCAATGTGATTTTAGTCAGCCAATGAGGAATCCTAAGAAGTGTGGGCACATCCTGTACTGCTGCGGTCATGGCTGTGATTGGATGCTGAAATGATGTCAGAATGCACTATAAAAGGCGCCGCCGCTATTTTAGCGTCACTGTGCTGTGAATTCAGTAAGGGACAGAACGCTGCTCTGCTGACTCTGAGGGACAGTTAGAGATTGCGATTTTGTGTACTGTGCTCTAGGCAGGCTAGTTTACCAACCGCTGTGTAAAGCTTCCTTTTGCCAGTGTTGTTTTAACAGCTCTGTGCAAGGTGTGTGTGTGAGAGTGCAGGTGACGCTGCAGTTTGCTCTGCATCCAACGCTGTTTGTAGGCATCTGCACGTGTCACTCACAGACTCTTTTTTTTTTTTTCTTTAGTGTAATTCTTGCTGCTCCATTCAATTGAAATTATAGTGTGACGCGCTTCCATCCGTATCCAATACATTGGTTGCAAACACTATAGAATTACAGAAAGGAGCCTTTCAGAGATAGTGAACAGTTGTGTTCAGTGTTCACTCTAGTCTGTGAGTTTTTTTTTTTTTTTGAGTGCAGATCACGCTCCAGTTAGTTCTTCAACCACTGCTGGTTGTAGTCTGCTGAACGTGTGTCACTGCCTCATCCTTGTCATTTTTCTCTAATTGGTGCTGCTCCATTCCATTTCAAATAACTCAAATCTATTAGTGTGACGCGCTTCCATCCGTATCCAATACATTGGTTGCAAACACTATAGAATTACAGAAAGGAGCCTTTCAGAGATAGTGAACAGTTGTGTTCAGTGTTCACTCTAGTCTGTGAGGTTTTTTTTTTTTTTTGAGTGCAGATCACGCTCCAGTTAGTTCTTCAACCACTGCTGGTTGTAGTCTGCTGAACGTGTGTCACTGCCTAAACCTTGTCATTTTTCTCTAATTGGTGCTGCTCCATTCCATTTCAAATAACTCAAATCTATTAGTGTGACGCGCTTCCATCCGTATCCAATACATTGGTTGCAAACACTATAGAATTACAGAAAGGAGCCTTTCAGAGATAGTGAACAGTTGTGTGCAGTGTTCACTGCAGTCTCTGCGTAATAACCACACTTAGGCCTTATAACTTTTCTGACTTTCTTTAACAATCTACCAAGATGAAGAAGGCAGGGAGTAAGGCACGTGGTCGTGGCCGTGGAGTTTCAGCAGGGAGAGGACGTGGGAATTCTGTGGCTGCTGCCGCCCCCAGTGACACAGCATCCACCAGTTTTTCCCGTGAGCGTTCCTTTATGTGCAGTTTTGTAGGAGCTCGGCGTTCCCCCCTGCTGCGGGAAGAACAAATTGAAGCCGTTGTTGGTTGGATGGCAGCCAATGCATCGACTTCAATTGCTTCCACCTCCTCTCAGGACCACAACACTGTTGAGCAACCATCTGTCTGTTCACCGCCTGTCAAATTGCCAGGCAGTCAGAGAGTTCTGAACTGGAGCCAGCTGAGTCTCTGCTTCTGTTCTCAGAATCTGTTGGCTTGCAAACAGGGGCCCAGCCAAGCAGCATTCTGGAATTTGAAGAAGAGGGAGTATGCAGTGATGCGCAACAGCTGTGTCTCTCTGAATCTGAAGAGGCGGGTTAGCCAGTGCCGATGGTCAGCACACCGCAGAACGCATCTGATGATGATGAGACTCAGTTGCCAGTTTCTGTTGAGCATGGTGCTGTCCAGACCACCCAACAGCAGCAGGTGTTGGAAGAGGGTAGTGGAGATGATGAGGTCCAAGACCAGCATGGCGTGAGGAACAGGAAGGTGGTGGGAGCAGCTCTGAGGAAGAGATTGGCCCAACGGTACAAACAGGAGGGAGAGGTAGGCTGCAGACTCGGTTGCCTGTAGCCTCCAGTTTGGCACCTGTTGGGAGCAGTTCGCTTCCAAAAGTCAAAACGGGCGCTCCCAGGACTTGCACTGCGTGGTCCTTTTTTGACACACTTGCAGATGATATTTGCTATGTCAAATGCAAGCTGTGTAAGCAAAAAGTAAAAAGAGGTAAAAGTGTCAGTAACCTCAATACCACTAATATGTGGAAACATGTGCGGACAAAGCACGTAGTTGAGTTACAAAGACACACTGGAGATGTAGGCCAACCTACAGCAGCACCTACATCTTCAGCTCGTGTTGGAGCCTCTTCCTCCAGCTCACACACAGCTGGTTCGGCTTCCTCACACGATCGCCATGGAAGAACCTCGGTCACTGTTGTCCAGAGACAAAGTGTTATTCCACCCACAGCTGCAAGTTCCCTGTCATCCTCACACTCCCAGGCCACAAAACAGCCATCGGTAGCACAGGCATGGGATAAAAGACGGCCATACTCGGCAAACCATCCACGAGCACAGGCTCTGAATGCTGGCATTGCAAAACTCCTGTCCCTTGAAATGCTGTCATTCAGGCTGGTGGAGACTGACAGTTTCCGGAACTTAATGGCATTGGCAGTCCCACAATACAATGTGCCAAGCCGATTTTATTTCAGCAGGCAAGCCGTCCCTGCTCTGCAAAAGCATGTTGAGGGAAAAATTAAACATGCGCTACTAAACGCTGTCAGTAGCAAGGTCCACCTGACCACCGATGCGTGGACCAGTACCCATGGCCAGGGACGATACCTTTCCCTCACTGCCCATTGGGTCAATGTTGTGGAGCCGGGTACAGATCTTGCGAGTGGCGCTGTACGTGTTCTGCCAACTCCAACGATTGCAGGAATCCAGTCTGTACACATTGACTCCTCCTCCTACTCCAGTTCCTCTGAATCATCGCTGCAGGAGCCGTCACGGTCTACCTCCACATGGACCGTGAACGCTTACCTGTTGCGACCGATATGAGCACAGCCGTGGCCAAACGTCAACAGGCCGTCCTGAAATTAATGCCATGGGGAATCGAAGCCACACAGCGCAGGAGGTCTGGAATGCCATCAAGCAGGAGAGCGACGTGTGGTTTTTGCCAGCGAATCTCCAGCCATGCTTGGTAGTGTGTGACAATGACCGAAATCTGGTGGCAGCTCTGGCCCTTGGCAACCTCACTCACATACCATGTCTGGCACATGTGCTCAACTTGGTCGTGCAGAGTTTTTTGAGGGACTATCCGGATGTTGATGCACTGCTGCACAAGGTCCGCCTAGAGTGCGCTCACTTGCGACGTTCCAGCATGGCCAGATCGCGCATTGCAGCTCTGCAACGCAGATTTCGCCTTCCTGAACATCGCATCATATGTGACGTACCCACCAGGTGGAATTCCACGTTACATATGTTGGAGCGGTTATGTGAGCAGCAGACAGCAGTAATGGAGTATCAGCTGCAACAGGCGCAATCAACACGCAATTTGCGCCGTTCACAGTTCACCACTACTGAGTGGGCCTCTATGAAGGACATCTGCCAGTTTTACGTGCGTTTGATGAGTCAACGCGGATGGCGAGTGCAGATGATGCACTAGTCAGCCTGACTGTCCCCTTATCTGCCTGCTTCAAAAAACACTGCAAGCACTAAGGGATGAGGTTTTGGAAGAGGTGGAGGATGAGGAGACACAAATTCCATCACCTTCTGGACAGTCAGCGCAACGTGGTTCCTCCAAAGGGCTTTGCAGGGCTCACTTTGTGAGGAGGATGAGGAGGAGTCAATGGAGGAGGAAGAAATCGCTACAGAGGGAGGTACACAACGCTCTAGTCAGTATGTAGAGCGAGGGTGGGGTGATGCAGAGCAGGTACAGATGACGCCTCTTACAGAGGACAGCGTTTGTTGGCCAGTTGGGAGTCTGCAGCACATGGTTGATTTCATGCTGCAGTGCCTGAGAAACGACCGCCGCATCGCCCACATTCTCACCACGTCTGATTATTGGGTGTACACCCTCCTAGACCCTCGCTACCGGGACAACTTACAAAGCCTCATCACACCGTTGAACCGGGAGCGTAAAATGCGGGAGTACCAAGACACACTGGTGAAATCCATAATGTTCTCCATTCCAGCCGAGAGCAGTGCTGCTGATACTGCTTTACAAAGCAGCTCTGTGCGTCGAGGCAGTGGAGACAGCTCTGCAACAAGAGGGAGCACAAGCAGCGCCTCTGCACAGGGGGGCAAGACCAGTATGTTCCAAATGTGGCGAAGTTTTGTGGCAGCGCCACCAATGTCTACACCATCCGAGACGCTCCAGTCACCAGGAGGCAACGTTTCCGTAAGATGGTGACAGACTACTTGTCTTGCCCTCTCAGTGTACTCCCAGATGGCTCTTCCCCTTTCAAGTTTTGGGTCTCTAAGCTGGATACATGGCCAGAGCTTAGCCAGTATGCATTGGAGGTGCTGGCTTGCCCTGCTGCCGTGTATTATCGGAGCGCGTCTTTAGTGCTGCAGGTGGTGTACTAACAGACCGTCGCATGCGACTATCCTCCGATAATGTAGACCGGCTTACTTTTCTGAAAATGAACAAGGCATGGATCTCGCCAGAATTTGCCTGTCCGTTTTCAGATTAAATAACTGGTTGGCAACGTTATCAATTTCTCCTGTTATGTTCATCTATCTACCACCTGAACTCTACTCCCTGGGCTACAACACTGCCAGTCTAGGGGAATGATCAGTTAACAACCAAAATGTTCTCCCCAACAGATAGTAGCGCAACGACTCCAATGCCCACTTGATCGCCAGGCACTCTCTCTCTCTACAATGCTGTATCTGGTTTCAGCTGGAGTTAGCTTTCGACTCTGGAAAGTAATGTGATGCTCCTCCCCGTTAACCTCCTGAGACAAAACGGCACCCACACCTACCTCTGACGCATCAGTCTGGACAATGAATTCTCTTTTGAAGTCGAGTGTGATGAAAAATGGTGACACACACACAGTGCCCCTTTTAGTTTTAGAAACGCTTCTTCAAGCTGATCATTCCATCGCACCAGTACTAACTTCCTGCCTTTTAGGCAGTCATTTAACGGCGCCGACAGTGTTGCAAAATTGTGAATAAACCGCCGGTAGTATCCCACTAAGGCCGGCGTCACACACAGCCACAAAAAATCGGTCCGTTTTAGACGGTCGATTGTCGGATCAAAATGCAAACATCACACATCCTTCTGGCATCCGATTTTCCTTCAAAGATGCGATTTAGTCGCATGTGTGTGTACCTTGTAACATCCGATTTTCATCCGACTTGCGAGAATTTCTCGCAGGCTTGCAAAACTGACATATAATGGATCCAAACGAATAGTATTTCAATCACAAAAAAAAGAATAGATATATACACATAGAACACATATATATATATATATATATCATGTCATTGTGACATGTATATATACATATATTTATAGTTCCTAGACTTCTACATACTGTTATAGCCGCTAATTCAATTGCCGGCTTCTGTGAAATCACAGAAGCCGACATGAAATGATACATTGTTTCCACACAGTTAACCATGTCATTTCCTGTATTTTGATATTTGTTTAGAACTTACAATTACATGAGTGTATTTGTGCAAAATTTCAGACATGTAGGGGTTAATTAAAGGTGTAATTTCGTTGAAAAAAAATGCGTGGGCTCCCGCTGTATTTTCTCCACCAGACAGACAAAGCAAGCGAGTGGGGCAGATAATAACAGCCTAGGGAGGGTACATTTTTTGTGCCCCCCTGGCTACTAACATCTGCCCCCAGACACCCCAGAAAGGGCAAATCTATAATTAGATTCACCCTTTCTGGCACTTTGCCCGTCTATTCCCATTGCCCTGTAGCGGTGGCGAATGGGTTAATAATCTCACCTTAATGTCACCTTAGTATTGAAAGGTGACCTTAAGGCAGGTTAATATTGAGAGCTGTCAATTAGACAACTATCAATTATTAATCCTATTGTATGATAGAAAAATCAAACACACACACTTTAATAAAAAAGAAGTTTAATGAAATAATCACATAGTTTTTGACAATATTTTATTTTCCTGCTAAAACCATTTGCTGTAATAAAAAAAATAAAAAGCAAAATGATTCTTACCAATCCGAAGTACAGTCAGGTCCCACGCTGTAATCCATCAGAAAGGGTTAAAGGTTACAGGTCGCAGAGAGCTAATAATGCTGTCTCAGACCTGTATTCCCCTGAATGAATCAGTTACTCTCCCAGCGAAAGGAGAGGAATAGATTCATGAATGGAGCTTAATTGATTTATTGGCAATTTAACTTTAGTGACCTGACCTAAAGGGAAAGTGGACACAATCAATTAAGCTTCATTCATTAAACACAATCCTCTCCTGTCGCCAGGAGAGAAACTTATTCATTCAGGAGCTTTGAGCTGAGCATGCAGGATTACTTGCATGCTTGGCTCAAAGCTAGTTAACCTTTGTGAAGGATTACAGCGTGGGACGTGACAGATCGGCGGAATAGGTAAGAATAATGTTTTATTTTTTTTCTTTATTTTAGGAGATCAATGGCTTCGCACGGATTAAGTGTAAAATAAAATATGGTCAAAAAAATGTGTTTTTATTTAATTAAATTATTTATTCTTAAAGTGTGTGTGTGTTTTTTTATTTACTTCAATAGGATTAA